>JAOWBW010001214.1:287298-379798 GCA_026119855.1 Campanula takesimana | reverse complement strand
AGAGAAGCCACGTGGGAGCTCGAAAGTGAAATGCGTGATATGTATCCCGCTTTGTTCGAAGGTTAAGGTACGTTTAGTTTGGAGGACCAAACTCTTTTAAGGGGGTAAGAATGTAATAACCCGAACTTACCTTTTATTTTGTTATTGATTTAAACTCTTAATTATTAATGGGCCAAACATTAATAATCAGTTAGTTTAGTTATTGGGTCAAAAGTACAAAGCCCAATTCATTAACTAAGAAGGATTAGGACTCCAATTTAAATAGGGATTTGGGGAGTCCTATTAATATAAATACTCCCTTTTAAACCCTAAGGCCTTTCTCAGTTACCGCAAAAGAAAAAAAAAAAAAAACGGGAGAGTCGAGAGAGAGAGAGAGCGGCGGATCAAGGAGCCGGCGATCAAGAAGCCGCATAGAGAGAAAGAAAGAGCGACCGGGAGCGGGAGAGAGAAGGCGATCGGGTTCGCAAAGGTAATTCTAGAACCCCCTCAAACTTTTCTCTTCATCTTTGTAAATCGAATTGTTGGGTTAAGAACCCTAAGTTATGGATTGATCAACTAGGGTTAAATAGTATGGAATTAAGAGGAAGAAGATGGGCTACGATGTGTGTGTGTTGTGTGTGTGTGTGCGGCGGCAGGGACTGCCGAGTGTGTGTGTGTGTGTGTGTGTGCGGCGTGGGTGCCTCTGATGGGCGTGTGTGCGTGATGTGTGGGTATCGCAATGTGTTTGTGTGTGCGTGTAAGTGAAATAGATGGTGGGTGTGTGTGTGTGGGTTGATGGTGGGTGTGAGTATGTGTCTGAAGTGTGTGTCTGAAGTGTGGGTGTGTTCAGAGTGGTGGGTGCACCAGAGTGGGTGTGAATCAGAGTGGTGGGTGTGTCTGTCAGTGGGTGTACTCAGTAAGTGTGTGCAGAAAGTGTGAAATCAGTGCGTGTAAATTGTGTAGTGAAATTGAGAGTTGGGGATTGACTAATAAAAGCCCTAGGGTGTTGTAGTCATTCTTAAAGTTACTGGTTAACTAGGAAAGAGGTGATAGATGACTAAACCATGGAATTAATCGAGTAAAAAAAGAAGTAAATTGGGACGGAAGTAAAATAGTATTTTTCTCATGACTAAGGCTAGACTATTTCATATTGTAGATTGTCCAAGCGGAGTAAAGCAAGCTAGTAGAGCACGAAGCTAAGGTAAGGGATTACGCTCTTAGTTGTGTATTGATTCTTAAATCCTTTGTTAGGATTCCCAATCTCTGTTTTTATAAAGTAAACTATCTGTGTGGCTAGATAGTCTTTTAAACTATTCCGTTCTGCGAATTGTTCCGTCTTTTGTTATCCACTCTATTGATATGGTTATTGTTCAATAGGGTTATCATGTGTATGATTGATTTTGTCACCTTGGTGTCCAAGTGAGATGTGTATCTTTTAAAAGTGATCAAGTAAAGTTGTAAAGTTAAGCTTTGTGTTGTAAAAGCTCTTTAAAGTGAATTCTTTTAATAAGTAAAGTGACTACAGTTATCCATAATCCCGAAACGGATAAGTGGACCCCTTACAGTTATCCATAGTTCTAAGTTGAACATGTGGACCCCTTTGCGTTGCTTGATGAAGTAACGTAGGTTATCATGATATACCGATTTTGGGTGCGGTCAGTAGAAACCCGAGCCCTGGGTACAGCACGTGCTTAATCCCTAAATGAAGTAAAGTAAAGTAAAGAAAAGTAAAGTGTGAGTAAAATGTTGTGTTTTGGAAACTACCTTTGAAGCCACGTGTTTTCAAGTAATGAATTGTTTTTCATCAAGTAAATGTTTCTTTTCAAACCGAGTGTTAGTTTGATCCTTGAGTTATATCCGTTCATTGTAATTCATTGTTACCGTTCGTTTCGGTCATCTCCTCTTAGTACCCGAGGGGATACCGTATGAACTTACTGGGCATTGTTCGCTCATTCCTTTCATTCTTTTTCTCTCTCCAGGTTATAAATAAGCAGATCAAGAGTCGCAAGGTTTGGCGGCTTAGGAGTTATCTTTTAATAAAGTTATTTAGTAGTTATGTTTCCGTTACGGTTAAGTTATAAACTTTACTTTCCGTTAGTTACCGTTTGAGCTAGTGGTTTGTACTAGCCGTTGTGGATTTGAACGTTGGTTAAAGTTTGAATGGTGGTTATTTGTAGCCGTTGGGCATTCTGATTTTGGGACTTATTCGTATTAAGTTATTATTTAATTGTAGTGAAAAGTTGGGGTGTTAGACTTGAGGTCTGGTTACCATCAATTGAGAGTAAAGAAGGAAGATATATCTAAGACGGCCTTTAGAACGAGGTATGGGCATTATGAGTTCGTGGTGATGCCGTTTGGGTTAACTAACGCACCGGCAGCGTTTTTGGAACTTATGAATAGAATATTCCAAGAGTTCTTAGACAAATGCGTAATTGTATTCATTGATGACATTTTGGTGTATTCGAGAACCAAGGAAGAACATGAGGAACATTTGAAGCTAGTGCTGCAGATCTTAAGAGAACAGAAGCTATATGCTAAATTCAAGAAATGTGAATTTTGGTTGGAAAAGGTGGCATTCTTAGGGCATGTGGTGTCAAAAGATGGGATTGCCGTAGATCCGACAAAGATAGAAGCGATTGTGGATTGGGAGAGACCAACTTCGGCAAGTGAGATCAGAAGTTTCTTAGGTCTAGCTGGCTACTATCGAAGGTTCGTAGAAGGCTTCTCGAAGTTGTCAGTGCCATTGACGAAGTTAACTCAGAAAGGAGCAAAGTTTGTTTGGTCGGAGGAATGTGAAGAGGGTTTTGAGGAATTGAAGCGACGATTGGTGTCCGCACCGGTCCTTGCTTTACCATCTGGATCGGACGGATTCGTAATTTATAGTGATGCTTCACTGAAGGGATTGGGTTGCGTGCTGATGCAAAATGAAAAGGTTATAGCTTATGCATCTAGACAATTAAAGAATCATGAGAAGAATTACCCAACCCATGATCTAGAATTAGCTGCAGTGGTGTTTGCTTTGAAGATATGGAGGCACTACTTGTATGGGGTGACATGTCAGATTTATACTGATCATAAGAGCCTTAAGTATATATTCACCCAGAAGGAGCTTAATATGAGACAAAGAAGATGGCTGGAGTTATTGAAAGACTATGACTGTACGATTTTGTACCACCCTGGGAAAGCCAATAAGGTGGCGGATGCGCTGAGTAGAAAAAGTCGTGGGATACTAGCGACGTTAATTTCTAAGGAAGAAAGAGTGTGGAACCGCATAGAGATTTCTGGCATGGAAGTACAAGTTAAGGGTTATCTGGCTCAAATGAGCTTTCAGCCAATGCTTATGGACAGGATTAAAGAAGCCCAAGGAACTGATGAAGAATTAATGAAGGTGCATGAGAGCATCGCTAAAGGGAAGGCAAAGGACTTTCGCATGGGAGAAGATGGGATCTTGAGGTACCAATCTAGAATATGTGTGCCGGGCGAGGACGACATCAAGAGGGAAATCTTAAAGGAGGCTCATTGTTTGAGACTTTCCATACATCCTGGAAGTACGAAGATGTATCGGAACTTAAGAGAGTCGTTCTGGTGGAACAACATGAAGGGAGACGTAGCCGAGTTTGTATCAAAGTGTTTGGTGTGTCAACAAGTGAAAAGTGAACATCAGAGACCGGCACGATTGCTACAGTCACTACCTATTCCAGAGTGGAAGTGGGAACATATAGCTATGGATTTGGTGGTAGGATTACCAAAGACGTTGAAGGGCTACAATGCAATTTTTGGTTATTGTTGATAGGCTTACGAAGTCGGCTCACTTCCTAGCAATTAAGGTAAATGATTCATTGGAGAAATTGGCCAAGCTATACATTGATGAAATTGTGAGATTGCATGGGATCCCTATTTTGATAGTGTCCGATCGAGATGCAAGGTTTACATCGAAATTCTGGAAGAGTCTACAACAAGCATTGGGTACGAAGTTGGCAATGAGTACCGCTTTTCACCCACAGACGGATGGACAGTCGGAAAGGACTATTCAGACTCTAGAAGATATGCTGAGAGCTACGTCGTTGGACTGGCAAGGGACATGGGACGAACATTTGACGCTAGTAGAATTTGCGTATAACAATAGTTATCATGCTAGTATCGGTATGGCTCCGTACGAGGCATTATATGGGAGAAAGTGTAGATCACCGACTTGCTGGGGTGAAGTTGGTGAGAGGAAACTGACTGGACCGGAACTTGTTCAAGTAACCGCGGATAAAGTACAACAAATTCGGAAGTGGTTGTTGACCGCGCAAAGTCGACAAAAGTCGTATGCCGATCGTCGAAGACGTGATTTGGAATTTCAACTGGGCGATCATGTGTTCCTGAAGATATCACCGACAAAGGGGGTTATGAGGTTCGGTATTCGAGAGAAGTTAAGCCCGAGATACGTGGGGCCCTTTGAAATTTTGGAACGAGTTGGATTGGTAGCTTACAAGCTAGCTTTACCGCCTGTGCTAGCTGGAGTGCACAATGTATTCCATGTGTCGATGCTAAGGAAGTACATCTCTGATCCGAGTCATGTGATCGAGTATAAACAACTAAGAGTTCGTGCTGATTTGAGTTACGACGAGGAACCCGTAAAGATCGTAGATCGGAAGGATCAAACCTTGAGGAAAAGGGTGATCCCTTATGTGAAGGTGCAGTGGAGCAACCATACAGAAAGAGAAGCTACGTGGAAGCTCGAGAGCGAGATGCGAGAGGCATACCCCGCATTATTTTTTGATTAAGGTACGTTTAGTTTGGTGGACCAAACTCTTTTAAGGAGGAAAGAATGTAATAGCCGGCCACTTTGGGCCAATTATTTTATTTACTTTGGTTAAACTTTTACTTATGATGATGGGCTTGATTAATTAATTTATTAGGAAGTATGATTTGGGTTAAGTAGTGGGCCCAAGTTAGTCAAAACCCAATTAAAACTAGGAATCCTTTTTATTTTAGGAATGGAGAACCCTAGTAAATATATATATATATCCCTTTTATTCCCTCAACCTTGTTATTATAACACAAAAGAAAAGAACGGGAATTGTGAGAAAGGGGAGGCGGCGGCAGGGAACCGCAGAGAAGGAGAGAGAGATCGGGAAGGAGGAGAAGAAGAAGAAGAGAAAAAGGGAGGAAAGCGATTACTCAAGGTATAACCATACTCCCTAAACTCCGCCTTCTCCGTTTAGTTCTCTAGATATTATTGAATTCGGATGGGAAACCCTAAACCTAATGTTGAACTAGGGTTTATAAAATTATGAACTTAGGATTGTATGATTGAATTAATAAGGAAGATGAAGTGGGTGTGTGTGCTGTGTGCGAGTGCGTCGTTTGTGTGTGTCGGAGTGTGCGACAGTGTGTGTGTATGCATGCGTGTGTGTGTGACGTGTGTGTGCGTTATATACATGCAGTTTGTGTGTGTATGTGTGTGTGTTCTTATACTGTGTGTGTGTGTGTGTGTGTGTGTTGTATGCTACGATGAATAGTGATCTGTGTGTTGTATGCTACGATGAATAGTGATCTGTGTTTAAGTATGCTGCGATGAACAATAATCTGGGAGGAATAGTAACACAATCTGGGAATAGTGAATTTACGCTGTGAATAGTGAATTTACGCTGTGAATAGTAAATTTACTCTGTGAATAGTAATCTGAGTTTATATATGCTGTGAATAGTAATCTGAGGGTAAAAAGCTGTGAATAGTAACATGTGAATAGTGTTTTGGGTTGAGATAATGGAACCCTAAAACATATTAATGAAGAATAAAAACCATGTAACCCTAAGGGTATTTTAGTAATCCGAAAGGGGTATTTTGGGGAACACCAATAACGGGTAGAACGAACCCTAACGAAGAGTTTAAGATGATGAACTCGTGAAGTTAAGAAAGTAAAATAAAGTATAATGGGGACGGAGAATTAAAGTAATTCATGTTCCTAAGAAAGCCGTGTTTGCGTGTTTGTAGATTGTGCACGTGAAATTGTTAAGTGAAGACCGCAAGGCTAAGGTAAGGGATTACGTTCCTTAAAGTATTTGAATATCATCCTTTTGAAATAGGATCCCTTTAATTCTTTCAAGTGTAGCTACTTATGGCCGTAGCATTTGAAATCTTATGACTTGAACGTCTTTTGAACTATCTTACCCATGATATGTGTTGTTCATAGGGTATCAAAGAAAATTGAATTTGCTTTAAGTATTCTTGTACCTAGAATGCTTTGTGGAACATTGCTATATCTAATTGGAACAGGTATAGTTAGCTTAGTCTGATTGAAAAGGGCTTAGATAGAATTAGTCTGATTGAAAAGGGCTAATTAAGATAGTCTAATTTGAGAGAAAAGAATTAGACGCAAACGCTACTTGATGAAGTGGCTTAATGATCATGATCGAACTTAAGAGGGAGCACCGTGAGAAGGTGTAAGGTCCCTCGACACCCTGAAAAGGTGTAACACCCTGAAAAGGTGATGAATGAAACTATGGAATTGACGGACTTGTATTAGGGCCATAACTTCTTGAACTTAATAATTGTGCTTTCGTATATGTACAGTTAAGATTATCGATTTTAGCCTTTCATTGAAGATATCATTTTGGCTCCGTTCTTTCGGTCATCTCTCCTTAGTACCCGGAGAGATCCCGTATGAACTTACTGAGCATTGTTTGCTCACCCCTTCTCCTATTATTTTTCCCAGGTAAAGATTAAGGACCTATAAGGATTGCAAGGAAGGGCAGTCGGTGGTCAAACGAAGGGCTTAAGATAACTTTTATGTTTTATGTTGAGCTAGTGGGATGTACTAGCCGTTAGAATTTAAATGTTAGTTACGCTTCCGCACTATTTTGAATTATGGTTAGATTTTACTAGCCGTTGCTTTTGAACGTTGGATTTGAATTATGTTTGACGTTTGGGATTTATTGGTTTATAAATTATTATTATTGTTTGAAAGTTCGGGTCGTTACAGTATATATATGTATATAAATATAGATATACTCCCTCCGTCCCATTTGAAACTTCACCTATTACCCAAATGGGTGTCCCGTTAAAAGCTCCACCATATCCTAAAATGGTAAAAAATGTGGGCTTTCACTTATCAACACCACTCACTTATTTCTCTCACATACTTAAATTGTGGGCTTCACTTGTTATACCCACTAACTTTCCCATCCCACACATTTAAATTGTAAGCCCCACTTGTCATACCCACAAACTTATTCCCTCTTACAACCCTTCTTACACTCATCACTTTTCTTAATTTGTGTGTCCTTACCAAAATGGTGAAACTTCAAATGGGGCGGAGGGAGTATATATATATAAATTACAAATCAATTGTTATTATACAATTTGAGAAACTTATTTAAGTACAACATTTTGTACAGAAAAAATAGTCCACTTTAAAAAACACATTTCCTATATTTGTCACAAACTCGACAATCTCACCTTATGTATCTTTTCAAATCAAATCATGAGATTGTATTTTCCGTCTCTATTCCACATCCTTAGATAGGATTGGCATGTTTCTGGATCTTCTCCTGGTGGGAGAAGATATATGTCATAAGTCTGTTCAACAGTTTCTGTATGATCTTCAGACATAACGGATTTGATTTTATCCATCTCCACATTCTTCGATGACTAAAAGAAAAAAAATCAAACAAATTTTCAGAACTTACATCACAAAACTATTCCCGTCACAAATCACAGCATAAACAACAGAAAAGAAAGAAGCTTAGATACTATGGCCAACCTTTAAAATATAAGTAGGACACTGAAATCCAGTAAAAGGATTACAGTTATTGATAATCCTTATTTGTGCAGTCTGGAGATCTGGTTCTATGAATGCCTTGTACATGGGGTAGACTTGCAGAAAATAATTTTGAATGGAATGTTTAGAGGATATGGTTTCTAACTTATGACTACTTCAAGTTACTCACCTATATTACTGTTGAAGAAATTAAAACAAAAGTAGACTGTCTGATACTTCATCTGAACATCATAAAAACTGTTTTGGCCAATTTTTGACAATTGGACAAATATAAAGAAGTAGGGTACAATGGAATAAAACCTTGAAATTCAAGATGTATGAACAAAGGATTTAACGAGGAAAGCCCTTGAACAACTTGTTCGCCGGCATAAAACCTCAAATGATGGAATTTTATTAAGCTTTTGTGGAGGTACAATGAATGAAGGGAAAAATACTGGGAGAAAGAGAGTATGAGACGTGAGTTACAGCGGGGAGTGAAAAGTGTGTGTTTACATGAATTGTGTTTCCTATTTATACTAAGAAGAATTGGCGTAAATGGTTCTTCATAGCCTATAATCTCGGAAAGTTTGTTGAAGGTTGACGCAGTCTCCTTTGATGATAAGCTTTGGTCTTCGATTTATCCCTCGTGTGTTTATCTTTTAAAACCTGTTGTGGTACCTGATAAATATGATCTGATAACTGTCTTGCAGGACGTATTTAGCCAAGTTGCATGATCAAGACGTTAGTCCAAGTTGAAGGTTCAGGATGTAAAGTCAACATGTTAGGTCAACTTGTAGAGTCAACATGTTGAGTCAACATGTAGAGTCAAGATGTAAGATATAAGTTCAGGATGTAAGTTCAGGATGTAAGTTCAGGATGTCAACTCAGGAAGTCAGGATGTAAACTCAAGTCGTTATTTCCAGGATGTAGATATAGTACTGTGAGATTTTTCACCCCAAACAATTTCCCCCAAATTATTTGAATTGAGTGAACATAGAAATTCAAGAAATTTTCATAACAGTTGATGTCCACTACCATTTATGAGGCAGTTGATACAGGTGATGTAAGCTCCAAGATGCAATTGATCCTGAAAAAAAAAAAAAACAAAGAGAAAGATGAAAAATAGGATATTTTGGTGATTGTCTTAAAGACAAATTTTTATTTGTTTGCAACATGTGTTAGGCCCAATTGGTAGGAAAATAGGCTAGAGGGGGGGTGAATAGCCTTTTTAAAACTTTTACAAAGAAACACTTTTATAAATGCAAAGTCACTTATCAGTTTGCAAACTATTATCAGTAAGCGCAGCGGAGAAGATATGACTAAGTTTTAACTCACACTTAAATCGGTAAGAAATGATTTTCAGAGCTTGGTTTAAACACAAAGTTGTTTCCAAAAGTTCAATGCAGTTTTCAAGAGATTGGTCGATGGAAATTACAATGAATCAGTACAGACATATGCAATCTGCCGGTGATAGAGTTCCAACCGGAAAAGATAAAGTAAGCAACAGAGACACAAAGATTTGGAGAGGTTCACAGTGTAAATACTGCTACGTCCTCTACCAAGTTTGGTCAGAACTTGGATTTGGGTTAAGAGTACTATTAGATATCTCTAGTCTATTACAAGCACGGCTTTGCCGGAAACAAAGACTAAGTTCTAGAGATCACTAATGGACCGTAATACAAATTTGACCAAGTGTTTTTGAGCGGCAAATTCAAAAGAACTTATCTCACTCAGGTGGGTGTGTGAATAACTCAAACAACGTATTCCTTAAATGATCTAATTCGGGAATACTAACATTGTTGTTGAGTTGGTACACAAGTGTATGTCCTATTAAATGATCTAATGATTATCTGGACAGAATGTTTGAGTCTTTAATGAATACTCAAAACCATTCAACTCTCTTCAATGCTCTATTTTCACCAACCTTCTTCAATGCTCTAAGTCCACTATTTATAAGAGGAGTGAATGTCATGAGTCTTGTAGAAGAAGGCTTGCAATTTGAATATCCAGCTGGGTAGTTGAGGAGCATTAAATGCGGTATCTTTAGCATTAATGGCGAAGATATGGAGTACACGCATGCTTGCAAAAGTCTGATGGGTAAAGACCCATTTGTCTCAACCGGTTACCTGCAAAAAGCAAGTAGGGACAAAGTATAGAGACAATCAGTAAGTTGACAATGAGATAGAACAACAAAACCTGACTGTCAGTAAGGTTCAGATTGTCCTTGCTGATTGTTTGAGTCATCGGCAACTTGAGTAGTAAGTTGATCGGCATGTTTAATTCTGGTCTGCTGATTGTGCTTCCTTCTGCTGGTTTGCCAATTTTGAAGAGTTGGAATACACATGTGCTGGTTACGAAGAATCCTAAGTGTACCTTACAAAGGTTCTAATAAAATTGGGGGATCCTAAGTGATAACTATGATTGGGATTAAGCAATTCTATGTCCTAAACATATATTTGAACAACAATCTCCTCCTAATTGCTTAAGTCCAATCACCCTATACTAGAACATCTATCTTAGCTTAGTAAAAGAATGTGTAAGGAATGTCTATTTATTATCATTCCCTAAGCCAAGTCACACACTAGATGTCTTAGAAAAGGTAAAAATACAAAATGATAAGAAGTAAGAGAAAAAAAATAGTTCTTGATTGCTATGATCAGCAGGGAGAATAATAATCTGCAAAACAAAGTTAGCATGAATAGTAGCAGATATTATAAGAGAATATAACATATAAAAATAAGCACACATAAGACAGTAATGGTTAGCAAAGAAGTCTTGGATAAAGCGTTGAAGGTCTTCAGGATATCTATATCATTGGCTACATTGACTAGGAAACAGGAGGATCCTCTTCCTGGTCAGTGGCCTTTGATGTAGAGTCGGTAAGCTTGGCTTTCTTCTTTGCTCTTTTCTCTTTCTTTTCAGATTCTCTCTTCTTCCTTCTTTGAGTGCTCTCCAGTCTTTCAGTCAGCATGGCATTGTTAGCTTCCAGAGCAACTATCTTCATTTGAGCATCAGCAAGAGCAGACTTGGCAGCAGATAGATCTTTTTCAGTTCTTTCTAAGTCTCTGATCTGCAACCTTTGCTCATCAACTAGTTGCTGTTGAATAGAATGCATACTCCCCAAACTTTCTGAAAGGGTAATCAGCCTTGATTCTCTGTCCTCCAGAAGTTCTTTCAGGGCTTGGATTCTCTTGCTTTCCTCCTCCTGATTGGACTTAAGGATTTTGTCAGAAAGATCCTCATGAATACGGTTCAATTTGTCGCGGAGGAAGAGACCAGTATCGCCCAGATCGGCACGAGTAACAGGCACTTGCAGATTTTCAGTGTCCCCTTCAAGGTAACTGAAGTATTCATACATACTATTCAGTACCACGGGCTTTGAAAGACCAAGAGAAGAATGCATCAGGAAGGAAGGAATGAAGTCTTCATTGATAATATCAGCATCTTCTACAAGACCATCAGGAGCAGGCACAGACAACTCATCATCAGAAGATAGAACAATCAGTAATGGAGAAGCTGGCACAGGAGAGGGAGCAGATGACATAGGCAAAGGCAAAACTTGTTGAAGGAGAGAAGCATCAGCAGCATATCTATCGGCAAGAAGGAACTCAGCAGGAACAGACGTGGAGGCAACAAGATCGGCAGAAGCTACATCGGCACGGACGATCGGCAAAGGAAATTGAGGATGAATAATAACTGCACGTTCAGCCGGCAGATGGAACACACCATTGTCTTCTAGAGAAAGAAAGATAGCCAGAATGAAATTCAAATAAGTACGACCTTCAAGAATCATGGTCATCAACCCGGAATTCATCAGCCTTGAGGTATAGACCAGATGATCGGCACGCTGTCTTGGATGGAATATCGGCAGAGTCAGTGCAAGAGCAGCTGATTTAACCAAGTGCAAAAGACCTCGAGAATCAGTAGCTCAGTATTCAAGAATGTCATGGAGTTCTTCATTTATCATCATGCACCTATTCATCCAACCATTTGTGGCGATGCAGACTTCCTTGGGAGATGGACCAGGTAAGTGAATTTTGCCACCAACTTTGAGCTTACCATGCAAGCAATGTAGAGGTTCAAAAACCGGTCCTTTCACCTTGAGCTTGGAGACCCGGGGAGCTTTCCCTTTTCTCCTTTTGAATTCAGGTTTAATCCAGGGCAAGAACGTAAGCTGTTCACTAGTCGAGCCCGGAAGAAATGAATGATTTGGACCAAAAGGATTAGGAATTGATTGCAAAAAATTTGACGGCAGCTCTATATAGTCCTCAGGATCTATTTCATCGGAGCTGTCATTCCAACCAGTAGCTGCAGCAACAGGAATAGGTTGAGCTTCATCAATAACAACTGGAGCAACAAAGGCCTCGGGAGCAGGTAGCAAAGGAAAGGAAATAGGAGCAAATAAAGCATCCTGAAATTCCTCAAATTGTAAGTCAGTAGTAATCAGAGTATCAAGGTCAGCATTATGATCTGGATTGGTAATCTCTGTATCGGCACCTCCTCCCAACTCAACAATCTCTCTAACACCAGTAGGTGCCATCAGAATCACATCAGTAGAAGAGATAGGGAACTTAGTAATCTGAGTGTCAGCAGTTGGCTCAGATGGATGAGTGTCGGTAGTTGACTCATCAGCATACACATCAGCAACAACTTCTTCATCAGCACAATCTCCTCCTGATATCGGCAAGTCACCAACTTCATCAGCAGATTGAGTTTCTATAGTTTCCTCAATTGATGCAAGTTGGTCTTCTGTAACAATCAGAGGTTGAGTGTCCATAGTTTCCTCAACTAGATTAACTAAGGATTCATCAGCAGTGATGGTCTCATCAGCAGGTTGAGTGTCTGAAGTTTTCTCAACAAGCTGTTCAGCAGAATTATCAGCAGAGCCACGCTCAGAGCTATCACTGGCTAGTACTGAGTCAGCAAAAGCTTCAGCAGATGATACAGAAGTAGGGGCAGCAGCTGCATGATCTTGATCAGTAGAGGGCTTTTTGAAGACAATACTTATCGGCAGCTTATCAAACTCACCGATGGAATCAGAAGAGGTGATTGTTTCACCAGCAGCTTTATGAGTACAAACAAAATCAGCAGTATCAACAGAGCTGGATGGAGTTGGAATAGGTGAGATTGCTGGTGAAGGAACTTGATCAGGAATAGAGGTAGATGCTGGTGTAGAAGCAGCTCTAGCCTTGATAAAGGCCTCTGAATCGTTCAGCAGATTCAGGGTTATCCTCTGCACATTCTTTACGAATTGAGTGGCTTGAGCACTCTTATCCAGCCTTTCATTACCATTGAAGTTCAGCAAATCATCCTCATCTTCTGGCCTTCCCAACTGATAAGGATCTTGTTCATCAAAGTTCATCGGCTGGTTGAAGACTGAGGCATAGTCAACCCATACGTCTTGCACCATCAAATCCTGTCTGATCCTATCTTGAAATCGATAGACCTGATTCCAGGGAAGGGGTAGCAAATCAAAATACCTTCCAAAATTCAATCTTAACTCACTTTCAGACAACCTTTGGAATTTCTGAAGTGGTACAAACTTCTCTTTAAACATGTCGGTAACCCTGTTCAGGCTCGTGAAATCAACATAGTCAGCACGATTTCCAGGGGAAACTGACCCCTTTCTTTCCTCATGAAATTAAAGCAACCGGCGAATAAACGGATGGAGATGATCGATGGGGAACACCCAATTCTTTGATAAGACCTTATTGGTGAATGACCAATGGTTTCTGAAGAAGATATGAAATGTTGGGTTTCTGATTGGCTTGCACTTTCTGACAGAAGGTCCATAGGATACATCAGCAGCAGCATGGAGCTCAGGTAAATAAGGAAGATCTAGAATTCCCTTTTGAAAAGGGACTCTTACCCTTAAGTCAGATCCAATCAGTCTTCTTCTCTCAGCCATTTCATCGGCAGCATCGGTTTCTGATTTGATAACCACAGAGGGAGCAGTAAGTGTTGCACCGGAAAGAAAAGATGGTGCAAACCTGATCTGCTTAGCTCTTGGATCAGTAGAAGGAATTTGATAGGAAAGGACTTGAGCAACTGAAGACTTTGACCTTGAAGCAGCAGGTAGATCATCAGTAGATACAACCTTTGACTTCTTGACTTGAGCTTTATCGGCAGCTTTGACTAGCCTTCTCTTCTTAGAAGCTGCTGGAGTAGAATCGGCAAGAATCCTGTCGGTAGATGGAGCAAGAGTAGAAACGTCGGCAGGGGCGACATCAGCAACCTTGACAACTTTCTTTGCCTTCTTCTTTTTAGGAGTACCAGCAGCAGGAACAACTATTGTGCTGGTAGGAGCCTTTTTGGAAATCCTATTCCAATCAGTAAGCTTAAAGGATTTGAGCTTGTCAAAATCAAGACTAGGGGGTGCAGGGGAAGCCCTAAAAATTGCTGAGTTGCGCCTCAAGATAGTGCCAATCAGCATATAGTGGCATCCTTTACCGGGGTGAGCTTTGTTCTTCTTTCTATCCTCCTTATACTTAACGGCAGCAATGGCAATGACCCTAAACAGATAGGCACACCAATTGAATTCTTCTTGCAACACGATGGCTGCCATTGCTTCAAACTGTACATCAGTAACATGGCTGTGAGAGCCAGATCTGCATACTAAGTATCTATCAACAATCTATGCAAGGGCAAAGAATCTTTTTCTGTAATGGGCTTTGAGATGATTATCTCCACTGAGTCTAGGACCGGGCTCCCCTCATAAGGGTCCATGCCTTGTCCAAGGTCTTTTCATCAGTAATGGAGTCAACACCCTCATTCCCAAGCAGGGGGAATGCTTCATGAATAGAAGAAGGAGTAACGGAGATCGGCATGCCGACGACGGTTGAGGCGATGGAGACGAAGACAGAGGAGTCATTGCGATCAGTGATGACGGAGGCATTTGAGAAGAACTCTTGAACTTGACCCAAAAAGATAAACTCAATACCAGTTGGAGAGATGAAGGAGTCCAGAAGAGATCCAATCAGAAGATTCTTCAAGAAATTACCATCAAGAGCGTCGTCGAAGAAGGTGGAGTCAACATAGCCTCCATAGATATCATTTTCGTTGCTCGACATTTTCTGCAAAATCACTCAAAAAATCTTACAAGTTAGAACAAATTAGTTCAAAATAGATTTGAAATGCAAGTGTAAAATCATCAAGTAGTTACCAGAAAGTAGAGTTGATTCTGGTTTGAAGAACGTAAGAGAATGTGAAAGAAGGATGAAGAACACAAGCAATAGTGATATTAAGAGAGAATGAAGAGTGAAAAGACCAAGAGGAGTTTAAGTGTAGCTTATATATGTTATGGAAGAGAGATAGAGAATAGGAAGAGTTTGCATGGGAGAAAGAGAAATAATGATGAGTTTAACTGTAGCGAATAACTCGGAGAACGTGCGCACACAATGCATTAAATGCACGAACCGGACAGTTTAAATTAGACGGTTAAACTTAAGAGAGAGAAAGGGTAGAAGCGGCAACAATAAAGTTAAGGTTATGACGGTTTGCTAGAACCTAATCATATCTTATGGGTTCATGTTTGGGCTCATTGCCAACTTAGTGTAATCCTAGAGGGTCACACACAAATAGAACGAATCGTAAAGGACTAAATGGGAATTATGGAAAAATATCAGTGTTTGGCTCTGGCACGGTCGTGCGCCTTAAAATGGCACGGTCGTGCCATAAATCCAAACCAAGGCAAACCTGTCGACATGATTGGCACGACCGTGCCAAATTACCAAGCACGACCGTGCCGAAAATGGGCGGGGGCGGCTGGGGAATTCGCGCGGACTAGATGGCACGATCGTGCCAGATTGTAGGGCACGACCGTGCCAGTCAAGTCGGCCAGAATTCCTTGTTGCCTAATTTGGTGACGGGATTTAGGTTTCCTAAGTCCTTAAGGGTTAAGGATTAAGACCTATTTAAGGATCCTTTTTACAGCCATTAGACATGATGTTGTGAGAGCCTCCATAAGGTTTTGAGAGGTTATTTTCTTGTTCTAAGATCCCAAAAAGTGAAGAACAAGAATATTCATAATTCCATATAGTTCTTACAATTGTGAAAGCGTGTTTCATAATTTGGTCTAGCAACCAAGATCAAGTGTTCTTGATATTCGTTCGTGGTGTGGATACCGCTAGAGGGTGAAACTTATCATCTTCATAGTTCGTGATTCTTGCTTTGTTCGTGATCAAGATTTCAAGCCTCCATCGAATTCAAGGTTGCAAATCAAAAGCATCAAGGGTTAGTATTCTAGTATTCATTATGTTGTATTTGACTTAATCATATGAATGGATCTATGGGCTTTGGGTTTCATAAATTTTAAATGCTTAATTCCGCTGCGCATGTTACTACGAAACCCAACAGTGGTATCAGAGCCCCGTTCATGTTGATTATTTCAATACATAATCATGTTGTGTGTATATAAATTGTTTATGTGCCTAGCATGATTTGAATATTGGGATTATGATGTTTATGTGGTCTATGTGTTTTATGTGGTTTATTGTTTTATAAACTTTAATCGCACTATTCAATCGCAATTAAAATTATGGTGGATTTAAAATTGTTTGGATTATCAATTTTTTGATTGGATCAAAGCTTTGATATTCTAGGGATTCAAGAATAAATCGTTTATTCAAGGTTTTGATGATCATGGTGATTGGATCACCAAGAACACCAAATCCTAATTGAATCGGGAAAAACAATTTTGAGATAAATTTTGGAACTTTAAAAATTTGGATTTTTCGCAAGCGACCGGACCCAAGCCTTGACCCGGCCGGACCTAGGGTTTGGCGCGGGGTAGGGTTTGGGTTTTGGGTGTGGATCTTGGGTTTAAATCTCCTATTTGTTTTAGTCTTGTGATTCTAAGATTAGTTTAAGGTTTGGATGGCTAATCTACGTTCATCGAGATTGTGTTTCCCAAACTTGATCGCAATCAAGGTTTCAAAGATAAAACGAAATTAGAATTATGAAGAGTTCATAATTGCTAAAATTGAGAAACAAAGTTCTTGATTCAATGATTGGAGATCCATGTGGAATTGTGAATGCAATTGGCCTACGTTCATCGAGACCATCTATTGCTTAGTTTCGGCCACATGGACTACTTTCTTGGTTTCTTGAATTAGTGCGGAATTGTGGTTGCCAATGGCTTAGTTCGGCTGCACTTCTTGTTGTCTTGATTTGGAGATGATGACCAAAGTTCAAATAATCTCATCCTCATAATAATAGAGAAACTAATGACACATAAATATTATGCTTAAATTAATGGAGATTAATTTAGTGGCTAAACTTGATGCGTAACATGTTTATCTTGTGTGCTCATAAATGTGTTGTATGCTATATGGTGATGAACCTTCAAGAAAGTTTTAAGTCCTTTTGCCACGCCATGATTAAAACACTTGTTAGTGCATGGGTGATTTTAATGTGGGTTCGCCCTAGCGAGGTGCATTAACTTTATCTATGTATGAGCAAGATGGATGATGTGGGCACGCCCTAGCGAGGCACATCAACCATGCGTTTAAAATGGTTGGACTTAATAAGGCGTCAAAACAGTTTTGGGCCTAGGCAAAAGATGAGATTAAACATGCTTTTGAGATTGGATCACTAAGAATCATATTGGATATGATTGACAAGAAATTGTCTACCTAATTAATTTGATTTTGAGCGGTCCGCCTCTGTGGACTCAAGATTAAATTAAAGTTGGATCTTAGCCCAATTTAAAAGAGTCTCATAAAAGGATCTAAGAGTCATATGGGATATGATTGACAGGGTTGTCTACCTAATTAATTTGATTTTGTGTAATCCGCCATAGCGGACTTAGAATTAAATTAAAGTTGGATCTTAGCCCATTTAAATTATATTATACATTGGATGTATATGAAGGTTATATAATTTAGTGGGAGTATTTTTGGAAAATACATTATTTATCTCTTTAATGAGATTGATACTTGTAAAATTTTGGAAATTTTGCATAAGTTGTAGATGATAACTAAAATCGTTGCGATTAATCCTTGTTAAGGATAAAGCTTCAAAAGAATGGCACAAACTTCATGGATTGGATCCTGAGCCTAAGAATGGTTCTAAGGCAAGAAGATGGGTTGTACATTCTTGATGGGCCTATTCCTAAAGAACCCAAAGCCGGAATAGACAATAACAAGAATCATGAGTATGATTCTAGGAATGTGAGTTGTCTTATGCTCGCGATTATGTGCTCAAAACTCCAACAAAGTTTGGAACTTGTAGAAGCCTATTAGATAGGCGTGGAGTTGAGTTACATGTTTCAAAGAGAAATCTAGGCAAGAGAGGTATAAAACCATTATTGCATTCACTTCTTGCAAAAAGAGTAAAGGGCAATAAATGAAACTTCACATGCTTAAGATAAAGGCTGCGTAGAGCATCTTGAGAAACTTGGTTGTCAAATTGGATTGGAGCAAGCCATGGATCTCATTCTTGATTCATTGTTTAAATGTTATGATCACTTAGTGATGGAATATAACATGCTTAAAATGAATAAGAATTTCTTCGAATTGCATTAACATGCTGAGAAACTGCGAAGATGAAGATATTGGAGAATGGTTCTCCAGAGCTCATGGTTCATAATGGAAAATGGTCAAATGCCAAAAGAAAGGTAAGACAAGAGTTGCCAAACCTAAAGGAAATAATTATGGTTATAATAATAACTCTAAATTGATGATGTGGCAATTGGATTGACCATTTAGAATTGTAGTCAAAATTCTAGATGATCAATAAAAGGAATGGTAGTGGGACTACCACTTGGGAATTTTATGTTATAAATTATTCTTTCTAAATTTAATTATTGGGTATTGGATACCAGAATAATTAGTAAAATGAAAGACTACTTATAGTAAAGTTTTATCTACAAACGGTAATGATGCAATGGTTGCAACATTGTTTGTAGAACACTTGTAAAGTGACTTTACTGATGAAGTAAAAAACATTATTTTGTTAAAAGATAATGAAGGATATTAATTTCTTGTTTGGAATAAGAAAAGTGCTTTATTTATTATGATTTACTTCATTGTGTTATCATATAAATAAATCTTATATCCTAAATCTTGAAGAACAAAGTAAAAAAGGCTATGACATAAATAATTAAAATTCTTTATGCATTATTGTTTTGATCAAATAAATAAAAGATGCATATCTAAAATTCCATGGGACGGAGTTTTAAATCATATGATTTGGAATCACATGATTTATGCAAATCTTATTTACTTGGATCAAGACATCTTTTACTATGATTGGTAAAAAGGATAATGTCTTAATTGACCTAATACATTTTGATGTGTATGGTGCATTAAGAAGAAATGCTAAAAGAGAATTTTGGTTATACTTGGTAAAACTATTCAAAAATTATGATTGGATCATGATGATGGATAATTAAACCGAAAATTTGACAGTCATCATTAAAGTTGTGAAATGGTTTCACAAATTAACTTCACTAAGAATATCATTCTAAATGATATGTCTGCGTGAAAGTATAAGAACCTTATTGGATATGGTTCATTAGATGATAAAAGTCAAATTGATTTTCCATTATTAATTTTGGGGTTACGTATTTGAAACCGCTATGATTATACTAATCTGAATTCCAGCTTGAGAGGTTAAAAGATGAAAGAAAAACTCGGTTTGCCTTTCGCAAAGATTTAAGATGGTGAGACCTTTTGGAAAGGAGTTGTCTGGGACACACTCACATTTAAATATAATAAATATATTTTCATGGGATATCCTAAGGAAACTTGATATAATTTTACTAATAAGAAACAAATGGTTTGTTGATTATGATGATACTTTTCTAGATAAATGGTTCGAGACCTAGAAAATATATATTTTAACCTAAGATGGAAGTTGAACAAGTTTTCACAAGGAGTCGTGAAAAGTCCGTTCAAAAGATATACAAGAACTTGCGTATGTGATAGGACACAATCTATTGCAAGAAATATTGGATATTTCGAAATAGAAAGTGTTGAGGTAAAGTTCATTTGGAATGAAGTATTTACCATCTATCAAAGATGCAATGTCAACTCCATATATTTAGATTAATGACTTGGAGTCATGAAATCTAAAAGGCAACCCATGTGTAATAATCAAGTTTGGAACTTGATCATTCTAACCTAAGGTGTAAAAACCAAAGGAGAGGAATGAGTTTTCTTGGAGAAAATTTTACATGGATAGCAAAGAAATTTACTAGAATTCTCGTAGTCACATGTTCATATTTGGAATATGAAAATTGACAAAATGATGTCAAAACAAGTGTTCCTCAACGGGAACTCACTTAAGGATGTATTGGATACAACCTAAAGGTTTTGACAGTCAAAGAAAATTCTGATAAATTATGAAAGTTGCAGAAATCCATTGGATGGATTAAAGCAAGCTTTTGGGAGTTGGAATCTCCGTTTCGATAAGTCAAAAGTTTGATTTGATCAAGAACGAAGATGAACCTTGTATATACAAGAAGATTAGTGGGAGCATAGTGCTATTCCTTATTTAATATATGTGGATGACATATTGCTCATTGGAAACGACATTCCTACACGTTAATCTGTAAAGACTTTGTTAAGAAAGTGTTTCGCAATGAAGAATATGGATGAAGCTACATATGTTCTTGGCATTAAGATCTATAGAGATAGATCAAGGAGGCTAATTGGTTTAAGCCAAAGTACATACATTGACAAAGTCATTAGAAGATTCCGCATGGAAAATTCTAAGAGAGGACCATTGCCAATGTTACATGGAGTTTTCTATGCAAAAACTCAAATGTCCTAAGACAAATGATGAGCATGAGAAGAATGAATGGGATGCCATTTGCTTCGGCAATTGGATCCATCATACCATGATAAGTACTAAGCCGGATATATCTAAATGCTTGGAGCATGACAAGTAGATATTAATCCGACAACCGGTGAGAATCACTGGATGGCTGTGAAACAATTCTTAAAGTACTTAAGAAGGACTAAAGAATTGTTATGATCTGTGGAGGAATGCAAGATGATCTCAATGTATATGGATACATGGATGCATGCTTCCAAACCGACAAAAATGGTAGAAATCGCAATCGAGTTTTATTAACAATAGTGAAGCTGTAAGTTGGAATGGTTCCAAGCAGAGTACAGTCACTAATTCTACATACTAAAATCTAAGTATATTGCTGCATTGGATGCTGCAAAGGAACTTGTTTGGATTAAGAAGTTCATTGGTGAACTTAAGATGGTTCCTAGTATTGCTAATCCAATAGACCATATTAGTGATAATAGTGGTGCTATTGATCAAGCAAAGGAACCAAGAGCACATCCTAAATCCAAACACATACTTAGGCGTTTCCTTATCGTTCGAGAAATCGTTGATAAGGGAGACGTACATATATGCAAAGTACCTACTAATGATAACGTTACGGACACACTAAACAATGGGACTTCCACAAGCTAAGACATGATGGTCATGTTAGGTCCATGGGTATTGGATACCTAGAGATTGGGCCTAGGGCAAGTGGGAGATTGTTGGTGTTGGTGCCCTAGGCACGTTTGTTGAACGTTGTAAGTTATCATGATAATAAAGAGATAATAGGATTATTATTATGGCTCATGTTTGCTTATAATAATCTCCGTCCCTAGAGCTTCTTAAGCACTAGTATAAAGGCTAAATGATCATGGGATGATCATGTTAGATTTATGGGTACTTGTTTGGAACAAGGTACTGGACATGAGCCGCGGTATGAGATTTATGTCATGGTCGATGTCATATATAAATCTCATATTAGTTATGTCATTTGAATCCTTAGACATGAAGTTATTATAGTCTTCCACTTGATGAACATTATGTTTGACATATTCAAACGCTGCCTTAACACGGTAGTTATAAAGGGTATGATTGGCATGATTGGATTCACGTAGGGAAGAATAATAAGCCAAATGGATTTGTCCCTCTTCGGAGAGATGTCAAGCTTGGGCCCCTCGAAGGAATGATGTTGGTGAAATGTTTGGTCAAACTCAAATGGATTGATTGGATCAATGTCATTTGGATTATCAACATATTCGGGATCGAGAAAAGTATTGAACAATACAAGTTGACTTGTTGACCATGACTTGTGTTCAATGACATCGTGGACAAAGGGATTATGACATGTTCTAAAAGGAATGCGAACTTGTATCTAGTTACACTATTTGGGTAGGTATGACGGTTTGCTAGAACCTAATCATATCTTATGGGTTCATGTTTGGGCTCATTGCCAACTTAGTGTAATCCTAGAGGGTCACACACAAATAGAACGAATCGTAAAGGACTAAATGGGAATTATGGAAAAATATCAGTGTTTGGCTCTGGCACGGTCGTGCGCCTTAAAATGGCACGGTCGTGCCATAAATCCAAACCAAGGCAAACCTGTCGACATGATTGGCACGACCGTGCCAAATTACCAAGCACGACCGTGCCGAAAATGGGCGGGGGCGGCTGGGGAATTCGCGCGGACTAGATGGCACGACCGTGCCAGATTGTAGGGCACGACCGTGCCAGTCAAGTCGGCCAGAATTCCTTGTTGCCTAATTTGGTGACGGGATTTAGGTTTCCTAAGTCCTTAAGGGTTAAGGATTAGGACCTATTTAAAGATCCTTTTTACAGCCATTAGACATGATGTTGTGAGAGCCTCCATAAGGTTTTGAGAGGTTATTTTCTTGTTCTAAGATCCCAAAAAGTGAAGAACAAGAATATTCATAATTCCATATAGTTCTTACAATTGTGAAAGCG
Source organism: Campanula takesimana (assembly GCA_026119855.1). Classification (NCBI taxonomy): domain Eukaryota; kingdom Viridiplantae; phylum Streptophyta; class Magnoliopsida; order Asterales; family Campanulaceae; genus Campanula; species Campanula takesimana. Next base: position 357,324 of record JAOWBW010001214.1, on the reverse strand, counting down.
TGTTTCATAATTTGGTCTAGCAACCAAGATCAAGTGTTCTTGATATTCGTTCGTGGTGTGGATACCGCTAGAGGGTGAAACTTATCATCTTCATAGTTCGTGATTCTTGCTTTGTTCGTGATCAAGATTTCAAGCCTCCATCGAATTCAAGGTTGCAAATCAAAAGCATCAAGGGTTAGTATTCTAGTATTCATTATGTTGTATTTGACTTAATCATATGAATGGATCTATGGGCTTTGGGTTTCATAAATTTTAAATGCTTAATTCCGCTGCGCATGTTACTACGAAACCCAACAGGTTACCTTTCTGATTTATCACAAAGAGTTGGGATAAATCTTTGACACGATTTGGGTAAGGCGGTGCACACACGTGTCAGAGAGGAGGTGTGACCGATTGTACCTTTTATTTGACTAAGCTTACGTCATGTGTCAGAGAATCCTTATCCGTTTGGTTGGGATCTACCGATGAATTTTGAATTTTGAATTTTGACAAACCGACAAGACATGATTCGGCGAGTTGTTGATCAGCAAGATATTTATCGGCATGATGTTTGTCAGCAAGATAATTTTTGATCTGCTGATTTGATCGGCAGACTAACACAAGTAGCAAAGTCAGCACAATTTTAACCATAATAATCAATCATACCTAGTTCACCTCTGAGGAATTCAAATCTTTTCTGATCTAAGGGTTTTGTCAGTATGTCTGCTCTTTGGTAATCGGTATGAACTTTGAGCAGCACCACGTTTCCCTTTTCAACATGTTCCTTCAGAAAGTGATACTTGATGTCTATGTGCTTGGTTTTGGAATGCATGACCGGGTTGTTGGAAACTGAGATGGCAGATTGATTGTCACAATAGATGGGACAAACTTGAGATGGAACTTCATAGTCAACAAGCTGCTGCTTCATCCAAAGGATCTGTGAACAGCAACTGCCGGCAGCTATGTACTCAGCTTCAGTAGTAGAAGTGGAAATTGATGCTTGCTTTTTACATGACCAAGACACCAACCGATCACCAAGAAATTGGCAAGTTCCACTAGTACTTTTTCTGGTCACCCTACAAGCTGCAAAGTCTACATCTGAATAACCTATTAGATTAAAAGATGAATCTCTAGCATACCATAATCCAAGGTTAGCAGTGCCACATAGATATTTAATGATACGTTTAACAGTTTGCAGATGAGATTCCTTAGGGTCAGCTTGAAACCTGGCACAAACACAACAACAAACATAATATCCGGTCTACTGGCAGTAAGATAAAGGAGTGAGCCGATCATACCTCGGTAGAGTGTCATATCTACCCTCTTACCGGACTCATCCTTATCTAAATGAATGTTAGTGTCCATAGGTGTGCTTTGAGAGTGAGCATTTTCAAAGCCAAACTTCTTGATTAATTCTTTTGCGTACTTGGCTTGACTGATGAATATTCCCTCATTGGATTGCTTGACTTGAAGTCCAAGGAAATATGTTAGTTCACCCATCATGTTCATCTCGAACTTGCTCTGCATTAGCTTCTCAAATCTTTTGCAAAGTGATTCATTAGTGGAACCAAAAATAATATCATCGACATATATTTGAACAAACAATGAATGACCCTTATGCTTGGCAACAAATAAAGTAGTATCAATTTTACCTCGAGTGAAACCTAAGCCATTACTAAGTAAGAACTTAGAAAGGGTTTCATACCATGCCCTTGGAGCTTGCTTTAAGCCGTAGAGAGCTTTCTTCAAACGGTAGACATGATTAGGCTTCTTAGAGTCCTCGAAACAAGGTGGTTGTTCCACATAAACAAGTTCTTGGAGTTCTCCATTTAAGAATGCACTTTTCACAACCATTTGATATTACTTGAATTCTTTGAAGGCAGCATAGGCTAAGAAAAGTCTTATAGCTTTCAATCTTGCAACCGGAGCAAATGTCTCATCGTAGTCAATTCCTTCTTCTTGTCGGTAGCCTTTAGCAACTAACCTTGCTTTGTTTCTAATAATATTCCCAGCTTCATCCAATTTGTTCCTGTAGACCCATTTTGTACCAATAACTTGCTGAGAAGTTGGTCTTGGTACGAGTTCCCATACATTGCATCTTTCAAACTGATTCAGTTCCTCTTGCATGGCTTCAACCCAACCAGGATCGGCAAGAGCTTCTTCAGTCTTCTTTGGTTCTATGTTGGAAACCATAGCAGATGAGAAGAGACTTTCAGAAAATGCTCTACTAAGGTTTCTTATCAATCTTGGACCAAAGACATCACCAATCACATTTTCTAATGGATGATCACGAACTGGTCTAACTTCTCTCGGCACATCTTATCTGACTGACTCTTGTTGAAGTGATTCTAGAGGAGGATCAAGGTCAGCAGATGACTGAGAGGAAGAGTTAGAGTTTTGAGTGAAAGGTGGATAAGAACTTGGAGGATTGGGTCTTATAACACAAATTGGTTGAGGGCTTGATCTGTCTTCAGGATGATCAGCAGAATTTGCATCGACAAATGGATTATGAAAGTTATTGGTAAGATCATGTTCTGCCGATGATGGGAAATAATGAGTATCTGCTGGTTCTTCTACTGAAATGACTGGATCAGCAACTGGTACTTGACCTGCAGGGTTAGGATTACTGGATTCACCTGTCTCATGAGCACTAGAAGCATTAGTACTATTTGGAGCCTTGTCAGACTCTAACAAATCAAATTCATCAAAGGTTACATGAACAGATTCAACAATTTTCAAAAGTTTCTTATTAAAAACTCGAAAGGCCTTACTGTGTTTAGCGTATCCAACAAAGATTCCTTCATTAGCTTTCTCATCAAATTTACCTCTGTGCTCTTTACCGTTGTAAAGCACGTAACATTTGCAGCCGAATATTTTGAAGAATCCAATGTTGGGAGTTCTGCCTCTCCAGAGTTCATAAGGAGTCTTGTTATGGAATTTATTGATAGAGATCTGTTCTGAGTGAAGCAGGCGGTAATGATGGCTTCAGCCCAAAAGTATTTCGGCAGCCTGGCTTCAGCAATCATGGTCTTACCAGCTTCAATAAGAGTTCTGTTCTTTCTCTCAACGACACCATTTTGTTGTGGTGTACCGGCAGCTGAGAAGTTGTGGTCTATGCCATGATCATCACAGTACTGAGCAATACCATTGTTCTTGAATTCAGTGCTGTTGTCTGATCTCATGCTGATGATATCTCTTTCTTTCTGTGTTTGTAGTAGTCTGAATAACTTGGTAGCAACAGCATATGTGTCATCTTTGTGACTGAAGGTTTCCACCCAAGTATATCTAGAGAAATCATCTACTACAACCAAGGTATATCTACTTCCCCCAATACTTGCTGTAGTTGTGGGGCCAAAAAGATCCATATGTAGCATTTGGAGGCACTTAGATGTTGACATGCAGGGCTTGCTTCAGAAGGATGATTTATGTTGTTTTCCAAGCTTGCAGGCCTTGCATTTCTTTCCTTGATCAGCAGACACTTGAGGTAAACCGGTAACCAGATTCGAACCGGCAAGCTTGGATAGATATTTGAAGTTCAAGTGACTGAGTCTCTTGTGCCATAGCCATGAGTTCTCACTGATGTTCTTAGCTACAAAACAAACATTAGCAACACCAGTAATAGCACTTAAGTCTACTGCATAAATGTTACCTTTTCTTTTGGCAGTGAGAAGAGTTTCATTGGAAGCAATGTCTTTCACATAGCAACTGGAAGTAGTAAATACACATTGCATCCCTTATCACAGAATTGTGAAATAGATAGAAGGTTGTGTTTCAAGCCATCTACTAGAGAGACCTTCTGTACAGTAACTTCACCTCTCTTGATGGTACCAATACCGATGATTTTTCCTTTGGCATTATCACCGAAAACCACTGGGGGACCTGATGCTTCTGAGATATCGGCAAGTTGATCTGAAAATCCTATCATGTGTCTTGAACATCCACTATCTAGAATCCATAAATCCTTGCTTGTACCAGTTGAGGCCATGAAGCATTCCTGAAATAAAACGGTATGCTTATGGTCCCCCTTATTCTTGGGTCCGAGGGTTAGTTCCTCTTTGGCAACCACATCTGGCCACCACTAGAGGATGCAACCTCAGTGGTTCCAGATAGGTGCTTCAAGAGGCATTCATGAGCCCTGTGACCATAATCAGAACAATTAGAACATCTCACTTGAATGATAGGCTGTGGAGTCGGTAGAACATCATTCTGTTTAGTCATTGCATCGGCAGAACTAGAGAATTGAGCAGGCACAAACTTAGTAGGTTTAAAGGTGCTAGCGTTGCCTTTCTTTCCATTCTGTTTACCTTTGGAAGTTACCTTTTTAGGTACTTGTCCATCGGCAGCAGAGGTGGTTAGACCGGCAGCACTTGCTCTGCTGATGTATTCACCAAGAATACCGTTATCGGCAGACTCAGTATCAGCAACCTTAACATATATTTGTTTGTGCTTATCATTTCTTTTGTTCTGGTTCTTAGGATACTTCATGTCAACAGCACTATATACTGCAGGCTTAGCATTCACATGCACTGAGTTAACAGAACTACATTCAACTTTCTCAACCTTTTTCTCGGTCGCACAAGTTTCAGTAAAGCTACTGCTGCTGGAATCAAATCCTAACCCAGATTGGTCCTTATATGACATTTGGGTCTGTAGGATTGTTTCAACGGCAACTCTAGATTTTGTGTAAGAATCAACAATCCTTGAGAGATGATTGTTTCTTTTCAAAAGATCTTCGATCTGAGCTATCAATACTGCTACTTGGATTTTGAGATCCAGGTTTTCTTTCTTTAGAAGAACAGACTCAAGCTCATGTCCTTTGAGAACCTTAAGTTCAGACACAAGCAAGTCATTCTCTGTAGAAATTCTATTAAAATCAGCGGCCATCACTTTATGAACGCTACTCAGCTTCTCATGATCAATAAAAAGTTCATCCATTGTCTCTACCATTTCAGCTTTAGATATTTCAGGAAAGGGATCAGCTAAAATTTTGGTGGCAGAGGGAATAGGTTTGGGAGAGAAGTCAGGTAGAGAAGATATGGGTTTAGATAAGCTTTTGGCAATGCTAGGATGCTCAGTGAATGGGAATTTTCTGGTCATTGGTAAGGGTTTAGGTTTGATGGCAGTGAATTGAATAGAGTTACACTGACCATAGAGTGAGGTTCCCACTTGGTGAACTCTGTATCCATTTGGGTTCTCTGCTTTGACACTAATCTCTTTGAAGTGTGGTTGAGGTCTTCCAGTAGCTTCTTCTCTGACTGGAGTCGGTAATGTGGATGTGTCGGCATCTTCCATGTCTAGGGCGACAAAACTTACATCGGCATCTTCATCTTCATCGGCATCTTCGTCTGAGTCAGTTTCACACCAAACCGGTAAGGCCTTTTCTGTGCTTTCATCGGCAACAAAGCTTCGAGACTTGGGATGTCTCTTGTTGAATGACTTCCTCACATACTCATATTTTGGTTGAGGACATTTAGAAGCAAAGTGACCAGGTTTTCTGCAGTTGAAGCAAACAAGATCACCTTTGTTGTTCTTTTCGTCGGTAGCACTTGTTGAGGGTTTGTTGTAACTTGCTGGTTTTTGAAATGTTGGTGTGAATGATTTTGGTTGCTGGTAGCTTCCTTTCTGCATCCTTTTGAAGTCTTTAAACCTTTTGTAGTTCCTAGCGAAGGCGACAAATTCGTCTTCTTCCATAGGCTGTTCTGAGGTAGTTTCAGGGGCTTTGGAACTGCAGGGTATTAGATGGGGATCTATAGGAGGGAATTTGTTTGAAGGGAAGGATATCTGTGACTGAGCTGATAGAGACAAGTTTTTGAAATTTTTATCGAGAACGTTAAGTTTTTGCAGTTCTCTCTCATATAGAAATAAACTAGACACAAGATTCTGAATAGAAGTCTTGTTCAAGTCTCTCACTTCTCTAACAGCGGTGACCTTGGTATGATACTCATTTCCTAAAGAGCTTAGAAAACGAATATTAAGATCTTTCATAGTATACACTTTACCTAATGAAGCACATAAATTACTTACCTCGCAGAATCTGTCGTAGGCACTTCTGAGAGATTCACCATCTAGTTTCTTGAAAGATTCAAACTCAGCAATGCAGTCGTAGAGTCTGTTGTCCTTTACCTGCTCATCACCTTCAAAGTATGCAAGGAGCTTATTCCATCATTCTTGAGCCGTGGAGCACAAGTCAATGAGTTTATATTGCTTGTCGTCCAAACCACAAGAAATAATGTGGCATGCTTTTCTATCTAGGGCAGCTGAAAGTTTGTTGTCCTCAGTCCATTCCTCTCTTGGTTTCTCGACTAAAGTTTCTTCAATCTGAACATGCGTTTCTTGTTCAGTGTCTTGATCAGCATGAGCAGTCAGCGGAGTGGAGGGAATTGGTCGGTAGGTGGTTGAGACCTTTAGAGGAATGATTGGACCACCTTCTATTACTTGCATTAACCGGTCATCGATTGAGTTCATATACTTTATCATACGAGATTTCCAGACACCAAACTCATTGACGTTCAACAATGGAATGGTAGTGATGTTGAACGACTGCATGATTTTTCCTGCCATGGTATCGGCAATACAAGCTGCAAAGCTTGGAAATTTCTGTCAAAATTCCATGCTCTGATACCAATTGTTAGGCCCAATTGGTAGGAAAATAGGCTAGAGGGGGGGGGGTGAATAGCCTTTTTAAAACTTTTACAAAGAAACACTTTTATAAATACAAAGTCACTTATCAGTTTGAAAACTATTATCAGTAAGCGCAGCTGAGAAGATATGACTAAGTTTTAACTCACACTTAAATCGGTAAGAAATGATTTTCAGAGCTTGGTTTAAACACAAAGTTGTTTCCAAAAGTTCAATGCAGTTTCAAGAGATTGGTCAATGAAAATTACAATGAATCAGTACAGACATATGCAATCTGCCAGTGATAGAGTTCCAACCGGCAAAGATAAAGTAAGCAACAGAGACACAAAGATTTGGAAATGTTCACAGTGTAAATACTGCTACGTCCTCTACCAAGTTTGGTCAGAACTTGGATTTGGGTTAAGAGTACTATTAGATATCTCTAGTCTATTACAAGCACGGCTTTGCCGGAAACAAAGACTAAGTTCTAGAGATCACTAATGGATCGTAATACAAATTTGACCAAGTGTTTTTGAGCGGCAAATTCAAAAGAACTTATCTCACTCAGGTGGGTGTGTGAATAACTCAAACAACGTATTCCTTAAATGATCTAATTCGGGAATACTAACATTGTTGTTGAGTTGGTGCACAAGTGTATGTCCTATTAAATGATCTAATGATTATCTGGACAGAATGTTTGAGTCTTTAATGAATACTCAAAAACATTCAACTCTCTTCAATGCTCTATTTTCACCAACCTTCTTTAATGCTCTAAGTCCACTATTTATAAGAGGAGTGAATGTCATGAGTCTTGTAGAAGAAGGCTTGCAATTTGAATATCCAGCTGGGTAGTTGAGGAGCATTAAATGCGGTATCTTTAGCATTAATGGCGAAGATATGGAGTACACGCATGCTTGCAAAAGTCTGATGGGTAAAGACCCATTTGTCTCAACCGGTTACCTGCAAAAAGCAAGTAGGGACAAAGTATAGCTAAAACTAGCTATGTGTCAGACGGCACAGTAATCATGACAGAGCAGTTAAACAACTTTCTGATAAGACAGTGCGGAAAAGACAGAGACAATCAGTAAGTTGACAATGAGATAGAACAACAAAACCTGACTGTCAGTAAGGTTCAGATTGTCCTTGCTGATTGTTTGAGTCATCGGCAACTTGAGTAGTAAGTTGATCGGCATGTTTAATTCTAGTCTGCTGATTGTGCTTCCTTCTACTGGTTTGCCAAGTTTGAAGAGTTGGAATACACTTGTGCTGGTTACGAAGAATCCTAAGTGTACCTTACAAAGGTTCTAATAAAATTGGGGGATCCTAAGTGATAACTATGATTGGGATTAAGCAATTCTATGTCCTAAACATATATTTGAACAACAACATGTCTGTTTGGACATGTTAGGTTGTAATTTTGTTTGAACCATATCTTGTGATAGTATGGTTAAAATTTTATGGATGTTTCCCGTTTTAGGATCAGTGTGTATGATCATTTTCGGTATTTTGATAATAGACTGGTCGTACGGTTAGGATTCTAAGGGTAACATGTTAATGTTACAACTTAGAATAATTTTGGAACCATTGAATAGTAGCGATGTAATGAATGGTTGGCAACATGTTGATGTTACAAGTTGGGAATCATGATGAAAAATGAAAAGATGTTTATCTTTATACCCCGTGTACATTTGGTAACATGTAAATGCTACAACCAGTGATTTCAACTTGAGTTCATAATTTTAATTAAGTGCAAGAAGGTAATCAATATGTACATGACACATTGGACCACCTACAACTTAACTAAAACATGAAAATCATGCGCACAGGCGAAGGTGTAGAAACCTTAAACACATAAGAAAGGTGTAAAACCTTTAAACCTTTGAAAGGTGTAAAACCTTTAAACCTTTGAATGGTGTAAAACCTTTAAACCTTTGAAAGGTGTAAAACCTTATACCTTGAATGGAATTGTACTTTGATTTTGCCTGTTGACCTTGAATTCTGACTCATGTGAACATCTTTGAATATTTGTAACATCTTGGATCAACATGTAACATCTGGAAAACTTGGATCAACATGTAAACATCTTGACCTGAATAGAGACTTTGAGTTTCCTCGCAAAGCAGAAACATGTTAGGGTTGGGTGTTAGCTTGGCTAACACTGTTGGGTTTCGTATTCACATGCGCAGCGGAATTAAGCATTTAAAATTTTTATGAAACCCAAAGCCCATAGATCCATTCATATGATTAAGTCAAATACAATATGATGAATACTAGAATACTAACCCTTGATGCCTTTGATTTTGCAACCTTGAATTCGATAGAAGCTTGAAATCTTGATCACGAACAAAGCAAGAATCACGAACTTTGAAGATGATGAATTTCACCCTCTAGCGGTATCCACACGCGAACGAATATCAAGAACACTTGATCTTGGTTGCTAGACCAAATTATGAAACACGTTTTCATAATTAAACATGAACTATATGGAATATTATTTGTGTATAATTTTGTTCTTCAATCTAGGATCTCTTAGAACAAAATAATTCTCTCAAAACTCTTTTGAAAACTTACACAAACATTGGTAGTGATTTTAGCCAACTTAGGGATGTTTTTATATACAAGTTAGACCTATTCCAAATAGGTAACTTGTGTCTAAACCCGCAAGGAATCTCAGTTAGGAAAGTCCAAAACGTTTCCATAATTTGTTTCCTTTTGGAATTAGGAAACCAGTCCCCGGCAGTACTGTGTGGCCGCCCAAGAACACTTGTACGGTCGCCCAAGTCATCTGGAACAAACTGGTACAAACTGACTCAAGCTGTGCGGCCGCCCATTACAATTTGGGCGGTCGCCCACTTGCCCATTTTTCCAGAATTTCCAAATTTCCACAATTTCCAATATAGTCCTTATTTAGGATTCGTTCTATTGTGTGTGACCCTCTAGGATTATACTAAGTTGGCAATGGGTTCAAACATGAAACCATAAGATATGATTAGGTTCTAGCAAACCGTCATACCTACCCAAATAGTATAACTAGATACAAGTTCGCATTCCTTTTAGAACATGTCATAATCCCTTTGTCCACGATGTCATTGAACACACGTCATGGTCAACAAGTCAACTTGTATTGTTCAATACTTTCTCGATTCCGAATATGTTGATAATCCAAATGACATTGATCCAATCAATCCATTTGAGTTTGGCCAAACATTTCATCAACATCATTCCTTCGAGGGGCCCAAGCTTGACATCTCTCCGAAGAGGGACAAATCCATTTGGCTTATTATTCTTCCCTACGTGAATCCAATCATGCCAATCATACCCTTTATAACTACCGTGTTAAGGCAGCGTTTGAATATGTCAAACATAATGTTCATCAAGTGGAAGACTATAATAACTTCATGTCCAAGGATTCAAATGACATAACTAATATGAGATTTATATATGACATCGACCATGACATAAATCTCATACCGCGGGTCATGTCCAGTACCTTGTTCCAAACAAGTACCTATAAATCTAACATGATCATCCCATGATCATTTAGCCTTTATACTAGTGCTTAACAAGCTCTAGGGACGGAGATTATTATAAGCAAACACGAGCCATAATAATAATCTTATTATCTCTTTATCATTATGAATAAATGATAACTCATACAACGTTTAACAAACGTGCCTAGGGCACCAACACCAACAAACACCCCTCCGATGCTTAAGTCAGTAGGCGTTTGATGAAGATAAATCAAATTGAAACAATATAATTGAAATAAAGCAATGTAAATGCATACCTGATTTTCTGAACTAAGTTGACAAGCTATAACTTACATGAAGTACAGCTTGAGATGCACTGCATTCTAACTTCTAGAAATTTTGGTACCATCTATAGTTGACATCCAGCATGCCCCCTTTCCAACCTATTGATTAGTAATCCTGTATGATCCTATCTTCTTCCAACCTGATGAATCTAGATGCTCTGGTTCTGATTTCATCCAGCCTCTTGCATGGTGTCATGACTAAGTCATCATAATATGGCGACTCCTTCTTAAGTCCCATCCTGAAGGCATCAATTGTTGTAGCAGTGTCCAAGTTGGGGATGTCTACTGCTTCCCTGTTGAACCTGCTCAGGTAATCCTTAAAAAGTTCATCAGGTTGCTGAACTACACTGTAAAGATCACTTGTCAGCTTCTCAAACACTCTGTTGCATTAAAACTGATTAGTAAAAATGTTGATAAGTTGATCATATGATCCGATAGAACCCAAAGGCTGGTTGATTAGCCATCTCAAAGCTACCCTTGTAAGAGTTGAACCAAAACCCCTGCAAAAGCAAGGTTCCTTGTACTGGGGTGGAATATGGACTACATCCATCTTCTCCTGATATAATGCAACATGCTCCGCTGGATCAGTTGTCCCATCATACTGCTTCATGTGGGGTGGACTGAACTTCTTTGGTATGACCACGATGGCTATGGCTGGAGTGAAGCGGGACTCATTGTAACATGTTAGAGAGGCCTGGTTGTGTGGCATAGTCATTCTTGGCACACTCATAACTAGTTCTTTTAGCTCCTGCATTTGTCTACTAAGTAGGCTACCTGTATCATTGTTAGCAGCAACAAATTGATAATTATTAAGATAATTAAAATCAAATTGAGGGTTAAGACTCCCTGCTGCCACCGATGTAGGAGTCACAAATGTGGTTTGAAGTTGGAGTAACAGTTTCAGGATTGACAATCGTGCTATTGGTCAGGCTGGCAGTTGGCATAACCCCACCATATCCAGATGATCCACCTTGCAGAGTAGTCACCTCACACTGCAACCTGGAGACTTGATTCATCAGCATCGTAGAAGTATCATTCTGCAGTTGAATCTGATTCCTCACGTCACGCATCATGGCAGTCAAGTTGGAGGCGATATCCAAAAGGATTTCAGGTGCCCCCATTGCTGATCTGCCCCCACTTGTAACTGAAATTCCAGATGTAATCTGATCGGTTGTTGAATTGCTCATCTTGAATCTCTTAACAATCAAAAAGACCAAAGTTCCCACGGACGGCGCCAAATTGTTTTGGCCAATTTTTGACAATTGGACAAATATAAAGAAGTAGGGTACAATGGAATAAAGAACCTTGAAATTCAAGATGTATGAACAAAGGATTTAACGAGGAAAGCCCTTGAACAACTTGTTCGCCGGCATAAAACCTCAAATGATGGAATTTTATTAAGCTTTTGTGGAGGTACAATGAATGAAGAGGAAAATACTGGGAGAAAGAGATTATGAGACGTGAGTTACAGTGGGGAGTGAAAAGTGTGTGTTTACATGAATTGTGTTTCCTATTTATACTAAGAAGAATTGGCGTAAATGGTTCTTCATAGCCTATAATCTCGGAAAGTTTGTTGAAGGTTGACGCAGTCTCCTTTGATGATAAGCTTTGGTCTTCGATTTATCCCTCGTGTGTTTATCTTTTAAAACCTGTTGTGGTACCTGATAAATAGGATCTGATAACTGTCTTGCAGGACATATTTAGCCAAGTTGCATGATCAAGACGTTAGGCCAAGTTGAAGGTTCAGGATGTAAAGTCAACATGTTAGGTCAACTTGTAGAGTCAACATGTTGAGTCAACATGTAGAGTCAAGATGTAAGATGTAACTTCAGGATGTAAGTTCAGGATGTCAACTCAGGAAGTCAGGATGTAAACTCAAGTCGTTATTTCCAGGATGTAGTTATAGTACTGTGAGATTTTTCACCCCAAACACAAACTTATCGAATTTCAGATATAAAATATGAAAATAAGATATTACATCTAAGATTATTGAAAATTTGAATGACTAATAAAAAAAAGGGAAATCATTTCGTAAATAACATTTTCCATTTTCAGTATGAAATAATATTAAGTGACTAAATTAATGGAAATAGACATACTCTGACAAAGTCTATCAACAATATTGAACAAATATAAGTGAAACCATTAACATGAAATAATATCGTGCCTTTGGTATTTTTCTTTAATTTTCTTTTCATTTTATAAAATATGCTTCTACATGTGTTATTAAATTACTACATTTTAATCTTATTATCTTTTAAAAAGCGAAAATAATTTTGTTTAAATCTTTCTATTCATGTTTTCCTAACATGTACTCCCTCCGTCCCAAAAGTAAAGTAAGAGAGAGAAATTGGGTAGAGAATTTTTGTTGTGAAAATGACAAGTGGGTTCCATTTTCAATGTTAGGTAATAAAGTAAAGTAAGACCTTAAATTGTGATAGACTAAAAAGAAAAGTAGGAACCTTACATTGGGACAGAGGGAGTATTATTTAGCCCCATTCCCCATTTTATTTTCTATTTAGTGCTCCTCTTCAGTGATGCAAAACTGTACATATAATATCTAACTTATGCGAAACTGTACATATAATTTTCCCTGAAAAGGTGGATTAATTTTTCAAATCAACAGTCACTAAAACATCACAATACTTGCGCTTGGAGACTGACTCCAAGATGGCCGTCAACTTCATTTGCAAGAACAACTCCCCGACAAACACCCTTCTATTGCTGCACTTATAGCTATCGTGAAAGCAATGTGGTAGCGGAACTGTTAGCAAAGTAAGCATTTGAAGTGGACATCCTTGATAACCTACTGCCAAACTATTTAAATAGGAAAAGGAGAAACTATGTTTAAGGAAATTGTGTCCAGTTTTGCAAGAATCACAAAATGGGTTTTTATGCATTGACACGAAACAATGCTTTCTAATTTTTAATAACCATTCACAGCAAGAATTATAAAATAAATTTGAAGTTGATCAAACCTTTATTTTGGTACGGAGGTAGTACTTTTTCAGTTAAAGTGCAACCAAATTTACCATTAAAAATGAAGTGAAACTAACTTTACGGGACGGAGGAAGTGTCACTAATTTGGTCATTTGTTTAACTGGTAAGTTATTTCAGCAGTAAACAAAACATAATTTGAAATCAAAGGGGTTTCTACATTCAGACAATGATCCTAATGAGGTTTTAGACATGCACCTGAGGAAATATAAGAGCTGCTTATTTCGAAAAGTAAAAAAAATATAATAAGAGCTGCACCAATAGTGAAGGATTACTATGACAATGGACATCATCTCAATTAAAGGACAAAAAAAAGGCATTCACAGATTGGTAGTTCGAAAAGTGACAATGCATTAATAAAAATATGGTGGAGTTAGCAATTGAACTGCTCCTAAGTGAAACACTTGAGAAATGTACTACTGACCATTTGAAGCAACTATATAGCAGGTAATTATGTTCAACTCAACTGAATTATATGGGTAATGTTAGGTATGTATATATCAATTGAGAACATTGTGAAAAAGGACTCTTTCGAGTGTATACCTCTGTAATGAAAATTCACATTAATCTAATAAAGATGAGATAAAACCAAGGGAGAATAGACAAATTGAAACCTGAGGTTTATTTGTCCAAAGTCACTGTCTGGCTTGATCTAAAACAATAAAAAAGTACCACCTCTGCCCCAAAATTTGACACACACACACACAAAAAAAAAAAAAAAAAAAAAAAAAAACTAAAACGAAAATGTTAGCTGGATATCTAATTTGGTATTGATGATTTGAAAAAGATACGAAAATTGCAACAAAAGTTTTAAACAAAAGGTGGTTGTTTATTTACATGAACCAAATAATGATGACTTGGAAAATAAACACAAAAATATGAATCTGTTGGGAACTACTCCATCTGTCCCAAAATAAAATGTTATGTAATAAAATTTGACTTTTTTGAAAAACTATGTCCCAAAATGATTTTTTAACAGTAAGTCACAGTCCCGATAATAAAAAGTGACATTCCCAATAATAAGAAGAAAGTCTGACTTTTTATATGAGGCTATTATTTTCATGCAGTGAGGATTAACACGGTATAAAATTAAGCTTACTTGTACAAATATTACATCCTGAATAAACATATCAAAAAATGAATTAAGAAATAGTATATGAAGTAATGACCGCGATCATACATAATTAACTTGACTCAACATGTATTAACAGGGAAATTTGAATCCATCCTTGGACCCTATAGAGAAACGTACCATTGGGGTAATGGACAGCCATTGGTTGCGAGTAGAGCAAATCGTCGAAGTGGATGTGGGGTGGGGTTAGCTCCACTCAACTGCTATGAGAACAAATGAAAATGTAGTTATTTCTATATAACTCTAAAAATTTTGATACATACTATTATTATTTGATATTACACTATTCATAGTTACATTTTTTTCAATAAAGAAAGTATGACTTGTTCTTATTGAGGAAAAGATCTAAACCACCTCATAACTAAAAACATAATATTGTTATATTTAATTTTATTTTTTGAGCAGTTTTAACTTTTTAGTAAATGAAAATATGCCTTTTTTCTAGAACACAAAATAAAAATTAGTACTAAGTTCCTTTAAAGAAATTACTTCTAAATATGTAAATTTAAAGTACCAAAATAATTTTTTCTTCTATATTTAGTCCGTCAATGCATGAAAAAACTTTACAATGTTTTTTATCATTACATAAATGCATCCGTAAGTGTGCATTAATAGTTATTGAATTGATTCTATTGAACGCAAAAAATTGTAACATTTTCACTTAAACCTTTCAAACCTTTCAGTTTTCAATGAATATCTTCACAAAATACTCCTTTACCTTTTGCATTTATTCTACAATCCATCAAACTCTAGTATTCTAAAAATCACTTTATGTAGACACCGCTCCCAAGTTTTTAAAGAAGATAAAAGGAAGGGAGGGGAGGGAATTCAATATGATTTTGAGTTAAAGAAAGACAAGGAAAAAACAAAAAACAAATTACACTTGTATTCTTAATAAAAGAGAAATAGTGTTATATTTGAGGGTTAATCAATACTACCCATCGTTTCCTGCTACTTATCACAACCTATTTTTTTTTTTTTTTTTAAGAAATCAGGGCGGCACCTGGGAAGATTTTATTAATTATAAAATATAAGTACAAGAGGGAGACAACCACCCGACTCATTGCCGGATATGGAGCCGGACCTCGAAATCCAAAATATAAACCAACTCCTCAAAAGGTAAAACCATCTAAAAAATAAAAGCCTGAAAAAATTAAACCAAAGAACAATCCTAATAAATTCAAATGAGCCCAATGATCCATCAAAAGTCCAAGACACGGGCCCGTGTGCCTCTTTTGCAACCGAAACGAGTCCGTATGCCTTCCTTGCACTCAAGAAACTATTTCAAAGAACCAAACACCATAACCAAGCCGCAGCAGACACCAACAACATCAAATAATTATCGACGCTCAACATAGTATCCACTTTCATCAAAACGTAACGCGTCCAAGACACTCCGTGGAAGCTCCCTTGACGATCCATATGTCCAAACCGTTTTATGAATATGAGCTTCAAAAGCCAATCTATCCGCAACCCCATTTGCTTGACGAAGAACATGACGTAACTCATACCCTCCAATCAAACTTTCACATTCCCGCAATTCATACGTGTATTGCCACGGACACTTATTTCGCCCTTTTAAAATATTCACAGCTACTAAGGAATCTGAGTTTACCTGAATAGAAAGTAAACCCCAAGAATGACATAAGCGCAGGCCATCACGTAAAGCAAAGATCTCCGCCTTCATGTTGGTTCCATCCCCGTAGTAGTGTGAAAAGGCACAAACAAAAGCCCCCATACCATCCCTTATAATACCACCACCCGTGCACTGGCCGTTTATCGCGGAACCATCCGTATTCAAAGTAAAAACATGAGAACGCGAAGGCTCCCATCTCAACAGCCTCTGCCGCCTAAACTTATGCTCTGCCACTTTGAGGCCTAAGCTCTCCAACAAGACACGGTCATTCCCACTAGGAGCCCCTTTCGGGACTAGGAATGAGCACATCTCAATAAGAGAATTTTTAACCCCATCCAAAATTTTGGCACTATTCATAACAGTTCCTTCGAAAATCGATTTACACCTTGCTTTCCAAATCTCCCAACAAGTAAAAAGCATAATACCCATACAAACTAAACCAACATGTCGGCGCTTTGACTGTCCACCACACCAAACAGTCCACAAATGATGTAAATCAATATAATTATGAGTCAAAGGGAAAAGACTAACCCAATGCCTCCAAACAGACTGCGCAATCGCCGACTGTAGAAGTAAATGATTAAGAGTCTCCCTATGACCACCTCCAGGACAGCACACACATCGAGATGGGATATTAAAGCCCCGAGACTCCAATTTTGCATCCACCGGAAGACCATTGTGCATAGCCCTCCACCAGAAACCACTGACCTTTGTAAGGATGTTGGGATGCCAAACCTTAGCACCCCATTCCACCAAAGGGCTGCGGACCCGAATATAATCCCACCATGCAGCTATCTCAAAAGTTCCCATTTTTGTAAGAGTGAAGACCGGACGATCCTCAATATGCTCATCAATATGCACCCTACGAACATTGGCATGTAGATCCTGCGGGATAAACTGAAGCATGTCCTCCAAAACCTGAATACCATCTCTCACTGTCAAAAGTTGATCTTTAGGAAGCGGGCCCATAAGTCGAACCCTACACCAATTATCAGTCCAAAATCTGATATCTCCTCTGCCAACAACCCAACGACTGCAATCATCCAACTGATGTAAATATGACGATGCAGCTTGCCACACATGCGAACTAGAGGCTGCAGGTTGACATTTATACTTGACACGGACCCATTGTGACCATAGGGAATTTCCTCTGGTGGCCACCCACGCCAACTTGGCTAACATAGCCTGATTCATATCCCCCACCCTCCGAATTCCCAAACCACCTTCTTGGATAGGTCTACAAACCACATCCCAAGAAACCCAATGAGCCATTTTTTCACCTCCACTGCTCCATAAGAAGTTGGACATAATGCTTTCCAACTTACGAGTTACAACCTTAGGAACCTTGAGCACACCCAAAGAATAAATAGGAATGCTAGAAAGCACAGATTTGATGAGAGTTACCTTCCCACCAAATGACAGAAGCCGTGCTTTCCAACCATCCACCCTTTTCATCATCTTTGCTTCTAGTTCCGTAAAGTGTACCCTCTTGACTCTACCTTTGAACAACGGGATCCCCAGATATTTGAGCGGAAACTGCTGGTGCGTGCAACCCGACCATCTTCGAATATTTTCTATCTCGAACTGTCGCCTTTTAGCACCCACATAAAAACCGCTCTTCTCCAAATTAATCAATTGACCCGAAGACCTCTCATACATACTCAAAAACTCACGAATACCCTCAATGGATCTCTGACGCCCGTTACAAAACAAAAGCATGTCATCCGCATAAAGCAAATGGGTCAATGGAAAATTCCCCCTACCATGTTCAAATGGCCTAAACACCTTTTCCTGAACAGCTCTGTACAGTGCCCGGGACAGTATTTCCTGAGCAATAATGAATAACAATGGAGAGATCGGATCTCCCTGTTTCACCCCACGAGTTGAAGGAAAGTAACCATGAGAAACACCCCCCATACGAACAGAATACCAATTACCCCGCACTAACCTCTAAATCAGGCTGCAACAGTTGGCATCAAACCCAAACGTTTCCAAAGCTCTAAATAAGAAATCCCACTCTAGTCGATCATACGCCTTAGACATATCCAGCTTGAAGAGAACATTCCCACCCACAACCTTCTGATCGATCCGATGCACCATCTCATGAGCCAAGGCAATATTTTCCTGAATACCACGACCCCTCATGAAACCCGTCTGTTCCGGAGAAATTAACTTAAGCAACACACTAGCCAGTCGTAAAGTTAAAATTTTAGAGATCACCTTGTTCATAAAGGTGGATAGGCTAATAGGCCTCAAATCCTTAAACTCAGTCGGCTTATCAACCTTGGGTAAGAGCACCAACACATTAGACGACAAACCTTTGGGAAGTTCCTCACCTCTATAGAACGACTGAACCGCAGCAACAACATCAGTTTTAATAATTGACCAACATCCCCTAAAGAATTGACCAGTAAAACCGTCCGATCCCGGAGCACTGTCTGCATTCAGAGATTTAATAGACTCCCAAACCTTTGTCTCATCAGGGACTACAGTAAGCATCGCATTATCTGCAGTTGTTAGTCCTGCCACAATACCCTGAAATAACCTGTCATCAACCTCATGAGGACCAGAAGAAAAAATCTCCTCAAAATGTGTAGCTCCAAGCTCTCCCAATAAGTTCTCATTATCACACCAAGAACCATCCGGCAGCTGCAGCTTCAAGGAATTATGCCTTCTCCGCTCTCTGATGGAAGCGTGGAAAAAGGCAGAGTTTCTGTCTCCGTCCTGAACCCATAATTGCCGTGACTGCTGCTGTTTCATGTCCACCTCCCATCTGCGAACCTGAACTAGTTACTCATTTTTCTACCTCTGTTCTGCAGCAACTAAATCATCCTAATTTTGCTGTAGCGAGAAGTCCAAACGGGTAAGATCATCCTGCAACTGATCAATCTTACGGTAAATATTACCGAAAACCTCCCAATTCCACTTTCTGAGTTCTCCGCGCAACACATGAAGCTTCCGGTACAGTCTGAACAACGGTGTTCCCCAGCAACCTCTACTCCACACCTCCCGTACAAAGTCATCAAATCTTGGATGCTCCAACCACATTTTATAAAACTTAAAGGGGCACTTCGGTTTGGTGATAGCAGCGATCTTAATCTGCAGCGGAGAGTGATCAGATACATCCCGCGGTAAATGAACAACAGTGATACTGCCGTGTTTAGCAGCGAAAGACCCGTTCACCAACACTCTATCCAATCTCTCCCAAATCCGACGATTCCCAGGATGCCCATTACACCAGGTATAGATACTCCCTTCATAACCCGCATCCGAAAAACCGGCAGTAACCATGAAATTGCAGAAGTCATCAATACTAGGAAAATCCCACCCATTACCTCCCAGTTTATCACAACCTATTACCCCCAAATAATTTCAAGTATAGCTCTAACCCCACAACTGCAAACTAATCTACATTTTTGGAAAGTTTCACTTCTTAAAAGAGAGCGAAAATATTTTCCACTGAAAACTTACCGTCTCTACAATATAGTTGCCCCCATCTCACATCTACCTCATTTAACAATTAAAATTATCTTCTACTTCAAAACTACTTTTTCTACTTCAAAATAACTTTTGTTTTGGATATGAAATTAAGTAACTTAATGAGAAGAGTTTGTCTAACTTAGTTATTTGAATTTGTGCTTAAAATAGCAAAAGAAAGTGTCCACTTTTACCACTTTTAATTTCAACCTTCTCAAAGGTTTTTCATTTTCGAAAAGAGATTTTCCTATTTCCATAGGGACACAAAGTAAATTTCTTTTCTAACTACGTCTATTTCTATTGTTAAAAAAAAAAAAAAAAAAAAAAAAAAACCCACCTAAGTTTCTCTAAATTCCGAACGAGTGTGTGTGTGTGTGTGTTTCTAGAAAGAGAAAGAAGGAGAGGAAAAATGAGGAGGGAGGAGGGGAAGCGAGGGTATGGCGTTGAGAGGAACCCGTGGAGTGAAATTCCCAGTCTACCCATTGCCAGCTTGATGAAATTACCGAAATACCCTTCAGTTTTGGCGGGCTCCTAAGAGCCACGCACTTTTATACTCCTTCCGTCCAGCTCTATATTGCACAGTTACTGTAGATACAAATATTAAGGAAAACTATTTTTATAATGGAAAGTACACAAAGTGGTTAGAGATTAGAGTTTGGGTGGGGAGTTAAGTGGGGTGGGTGGGGAATTAAGTGGGTTATTAATATTTTTCATTTAATTAGGAGTTTTAATTAGGAGGTTACTGGGTTTTTAAGTGGGTAGGGTTAATATTTTAATAATATAAACTTTCCATTTTGAGTAAGTTTGGAAGTGTGCAATATAGAGCTGGACGCCCAATAAGGAAAGTGTGCAATATAGAGCTGGACGGAGGGAGTATATAGATAGATACATAGGCAGGCAGGGAGAGATGGGTGGGTGATCAGTACCTATCCATTCTACAAAGGAATGGTAAATCTAACATGGTGCCGCTATGACAAGCATCTATAATAGCATGAAGCTTCACCCCGTGGGGAATAGGCTTAACAAGTGTTGCATTAATCTCATCATCAACAATCATTCCTTTAGTCTCATAGTCTAAAGGGCACAGTGTTTCATCAAATCCATTAATCTCATCGCCGTTGTAATTCCTCTGTTGTGACCCATGACCTGAGAAATGGAACACCAGCGAATCTCCTGCTTTACAACCTTGGACTAGCCATTGCATAGCCATTCTTATGTTGTGTTTTGTTGGAACCCTCAGCGCATCATTTTCCTCTTCTGTAAATGTTAATTAGCCATCAACAACAAATAACAATATGCACAGAGGTGGATGGGGTTGCCAAGCTGCTGGAAACCTCATCCAACTCGCCCCACATATGTCAAAAGTTGAAATTGGGCAAGAGTGTGCACACTATAAGAGAGTTTCGGACGAGTAATAGTGAGATAAATAAGACGCCCAACAAGTCGCCTATACGCCTCGGGATCACGTAAATCATCACTCTCAGTCAGGGCCAAACGATGATTTTGTTCAATAGGAGTAAGGGTTGGACGTGATCCAAGAAGACCAGCTTCAGAAAGTATATCAAGCGCATACTTGCGCTGAGACAGAAAAATACCATCCAGATGTGTCACCACCTCAAGGCCTAAAAAATACTTAAGACGCCCAAGGTCTTTCATGTGAAAGCAACTACTAAGATAGCCCTTGAAGCGACTAATGGCAACCGGATCATTCCTACCAATAACCAAGTCATCAACATAGACAAGGACATGTATTTCAGCAGCGGAAGTCTTTAATGAGAACAAAGAGTAGTCGGAACATGATTGGACAAATCTATACCTTTTCAATGCCATAGAAAGTTTGGCAAACCAACAACGAGGAGCTTGCCGAAGACCATATAATGACTTTTTAAGTTTACAAACCTTCCCAGAAGACGAGTCCGAATGTCCCAATGGTACCTTCATATACACATCTTCACTAAGATCACCATGTAGAAAAGCATTGTGAACATCCATTTGATGAAGTTCCCACTTTTTAACTGCAGCAATGCTAAGAAAAACTCGTACCGTAACCATTTTGATGGTGGGTGAAAATGTCTCCTTGAAATCAACACCTTCAACTTATCGATTTCCCAAGATCACCAACCGAGCTTTACAACGCTCAATTGTCCCATCAGCATTGTACTTTATTTTAAAGACCCATTTGTTACCAATCACCTTTTTATCAAGAGGAGCATCCACCAACTCCCAAGTTCCATTCTGATCAAGAGCATTAAGCTCTTTAGACATAGCCTCGCGCCATTGAGGAAGCTTGACCGCCTCACTAAAATGTTTTGGCTCAACACCTGAGTCAATAGGAGCCAAAAAACAACGATGTGCAGACGAGAATTTAGTGCAATCAAAAAATGTGATAAGGGATATCGAGTACCTGAAGATTTGGATCTAGGAGATGAACGGGACGGGGGTGTAGCTTGAGTAATATGCGCCTGTGATCGTTCCAACTCATATTCAGAAGCTGGATATCTGGTAGAAGGGACCCTAACTCTCTGACCGCATCCCAAATTTTTTGGCTCAGTCAATTCGGCAGGCTGTTCAAACTATTCGGGCAACTGTGCTGGAACCTGTTCCGTCAACTGGTCAGTCAGTTGGTCGGAAACTATGTCAAGAACGTCAGCAGCGGCTGGTATCTATTCTGCCACCTATGTCGGTCATCTGTGCGGTGGGTTGTACAGTCAACTCCCCAGTCACATGTACATCTTCTTCACAATCCTCCGTATCATTGGAAGAACATAGAAAAATATCAGAATCCTTGTATGATCCATCTTGATCAGCCCGACCGTGAGCAAAAGGGAACTCCTTTTCCACAAAAACAACATCCCGAGAAACGAGCAACTTATTTTCATCAAGATCATATACATACCATCCTTTCTTACCAAGCGGATACCCCAAGAACACACAACGCCTACTTCGACTTGCAAACTTATCATTATCACACCGGGAAAAATGGACATGACATAAAGACCCAAACACCCGAATATAATAGTAAGAAGGAGGCTTCCCAAAAATAATTTCATAAGGAGTTTTCCCGTTTAACAATTTTGAGGGGGTTCGATTAATCAAATGCCCAGCCGCCAACACACACTCCCCCCAAAATTTGACCGGTAATTTTGCTTGAAACATTAAAGCACGAGACACATTTTAAATATGTCTATGCTTTCTTTCCACCCTTCCATTTTGTTGGGACGTATGAACACAAGTAGTATGATGTTCGATTCCATGTTCAAGAAAATATTTTGCCAAACAAGTAAATTTTGTCCCATTATCACTCCGAATTTTTTTAACTTGTTTATTAAATTGCCGCTCTACCATGGCGAGAAAATTTTTCAAAATTTGGGAAACATCACTCTTGGACTTGACCAAATAAACCCACACCGCGTGGGAACAATCATCCATAATGGTTAAAAAAAAAATAAACCCCACCACACAAAGCAGGTTTCCGATAATCACCCCAAATATCACAATGGATTAAATCGAAAATTTCATTAGAATTACTTTCACTAAGTAAAAACTTATCTCTACTTTGCTTAGCCTTACAACAAATCTCACAAACGTCTTTATTAATACTACTACGATTAATGAAAGGTAACAAACCCACTATTTTTCTTGACGGATGCCCGAGTCGCTGATGCCACATCTGAAAACTGCCAGATTCTCTAACGTTGCACACTTGCGTTGTCGGTGACCTCCTCAAGTAGTACAACCCCCCGTCCAGTTCACCTGCTCCAATCAAAATCTTCGAGACCCGGTCCTGTACAACACATTGTTTGTCAGAAAAATGCACCAAATAATTAGAATCTCGAAGCAATTGAGAGACAGATAACAGATTACAGTTAAAAGTTGGGGCATAAAGAACATTTTTTAAAACAAGATCTGCGGCAATCTCAACATTGCCTTCTTTCGTGGTTTTCATGTATTTCCCATTAGTCAGACCAATGTGATCCACCTTAATATCATGAACATCACTGAGCAAAGATATGTCCTCTGTTATGTGTCGGTTGGCTCCACTGTCAACAAGTCAACGTTCATCATTCATCTTACCAGTTGCCTTGTCAGTTGTGCTGCCAGTTGTGCTGACAGTTGTCGGCACCTGTGTCTGCATAAAATTCTTGAAGTTGTTCAATTGATCTGATGTGAATCCCAGCGCCCTAGCCTGATCTGGAACCCCTTCTATACTGACCTCTGCATTGTTGGATCTTGTGCTTGGCTTCCCTTGATCTTTTCTTCCCGAAAAGGATTGGCCTCCGCCTCTTCCTTTTGCTAGCTTTCCACGCTAGTCTTCCCACCATTCTGGATATCCTATCAACCTGAAGCACAAATCTGCACTGTGTCCTTTATTCTTGCAGTGAAAGCAAGTGAAATTGCTCATATCCTTCTTTTCTGTCAAGCCACCTGACGAGCCATCTGTGCTCACAACTGGTCTATCAGCTGCCCTATCAACTGTACGAGCGACAAAACTTGCTGGAGTTGGGAATTCTCCATGTCCGCCTCCCAGCACCTGTTCCTCCCTTATAGCATTAGAATAAGCCTTATTCACAGAAGGCAGAGGCTCCGTATTGACAATAGAGGTTTTCACGTTCTCAAACTTCGGAGTTTCCAACCCCATGACGAATTAATGAACCCGTTCCTCCTCACGCCTTTTTACTAACACCGCCCCAATATTACACTTGCAGCCCGCACAGGAACATGTTGGCAACGTCTCAAAATCGTTAAGAGTATCCCATAGCTTCTTTATGCGTCCATAATAAGAAGCCACGCTCTCGTTCTTCCCTTGCCTGCAGTTTGCTATATCCGCCTTTAATTGTTGAGTTTTCGGTCCATTCCCCATCGAAAACCATTTCTTCAAATCATCCCAAAAAACCTTCGCTTCGTCCACATAGGTAATAGTGGAGCGAAGAGTCGGCTCAATCGTATTAAAAATCCATGAGACAATCATGGAATTCACCGTCCACCATTGGTCTGCTTCATCAACATCGTCAGGGCATGGGATTCTTCCATCAATGAATCCAGTTTTCATCTTCGCTCGAAGCGATCCTTTGAAAACTCGTGCCCATTCTTCATAATTCTCTCCTCTTAACTGAACATGTGTGATAATCATTCCTGGATTATCACTAGAGGAAAGAAAGTATGGAGATATTTTTTCTTCCTTAATCACCTTTCTTTCGCCGGAGTTCTCACCGGATTTCTGTTCATCGTCACCGGCCATTGTCTTTTGATAAAACCGGGCTCTGATACCAAGTTGAAATCGGGTATGGAGGAAAATAAAATCAGTTTATTTCCTTGTTCCTCTTTGCCGTGTACATACTTACATTATATACAAAAACCCTTTCTTAGGGACTAAGTCTAATCCCTACAAAGTAGCTAGAAAAGTATATCCTACCTAATTACATCTTTATCAAATAGGTAACTCTAACTAATTAAGGATACATACAAAAAGGAAAATATATGCCGAGATCATGAAGATCTCATCATTATCTCATCATCAAACACTCCGTTTGACAAACAGAGGTTCCAGATCCGAGCATCAGGCACCAATCTACTTACTTATTAGATAACCAAAATGAGTAGTACTTCCTCTGATCCGAATTGATCTTATCATTTACCATTTATCATTTTCCTAAAAAGTTCTTTTCATTTCTACAATTTAGGCTTAAATGTGCATAAACACAGCATAGCTAAGTGTTGACGTCTTTTTTGAATAGTCAAATGAGAAGATTACGGAGGAGTACTATTTAGATTCACCTGTCATTATATTCTTCTTGTTATAAAGGCACTAGTGAATGAAAATCAATGAATTTATCTCATTAACAGATTTTGGAGAAGGATAATTAATCAATTAGGAAGGAAAGGAAAGGAAAGGAAAGTTTACCGGTGAGCAAGAGAATAGAGGATTCAGGGAATTGGAAGCGGTTAATAAGTAAGAAGTTCATGCACTTGGCGTCACTGATGCAACCTTTTAGCTCATTCTTACTCTTCTTATACGAAATCCCGCAAATCACGGCCCACTTGCTACCATGGACCGACGACGGTTGACCAGCCGGAGCATGATTGTACGGAGATGGTGAGGGGGTGCGTAGTGTTGGTGGTGGTGGTTGAATCTTGGGGTTCCATGGAGTTGAGGAGGAGGCGGGAGGGTGCGGGGATCAGAGATACGAGTGATGGCTTGACAGATGGCACACCTAATGCAACTGGCTCCCGGCGGGAGCTGAAGTGGGGTTCGGCAACCTGAACAGTCTACTAACATCAACATCTTCACAAACAAGAGAGAATAGATGGAGATTGAAATTGTAATTAACAATGAATGTTGTTGTTTTAGAGAGAGAAATCCGATGAAGGTCGTGACTGATTATTTATGAATAAGAAGATCAAGACTGAGTCTTTGGAGAGAGAGAGGAAAGGGACGACTTGACTGCCAAAAGTCAATTTTAAATCGTGGGAAATGGCTCCACTCCCTCGGTCAAAACACCTTACAGGATATACTCTCTCCGTTAGGGTTGATCATGGTCCGGTCTGGTCCAATTTTTGGCAAAAAATCACATAACCAAAACCGGAACCAATACTCTGGTTCTATAAAAAATTAGAACCGGAACCAAACCAATACTTGTGTGAACCAATATACTAGTTCTAGTTCTACTGGTCTGGTCTGATCCGGTTCTAATCATTTGAAGTTTATTTATTTTCAAATAAACCAATACTTGGGAGGGAGAGTGGCTGCTTAGTTGAAGAGTTTTAATACTAAGATTTCACTTTTTATGTAAACTGAAAAGTGGATATGAATTATGATAAATAAAAGTTAAAAAGTGAAAATAACTGAATAAGGATTAGGAGTGACTTGGCTTTGGCGATTTGATGTAAAGACACAGCGGAATAGTAACTATTAATTGATCGAAATCAATTAATCTGCAAGGAATATAAATTCTCAAGAAGAATTTCAATGAAATTCTTGAATAAGAAATAAAGGAGGTGAAAGAGGGATAGATAATTGTAAAGCAATTCTGAAATTAATAATAATCAACTTGTCCAAAATAAAAGACTACAACAAGTATTTAAACTAAAATAATAAGAAAACCCTATTCTAAAAAGGAATCCTAAATCAAAAAGGAATAATAAACTTCCAAAATCCCAAACAAATACCAAAAGAAACGAGTTTTGCGTGTTAATAAAAAACTGGCGGATTAGCGGGCACGGTCGTGCCCTCATATAGGCACGGCCGTGCAGATGAAGTCGACTGGCCATATCTTTTCCCTCTTTTCGTGCACGGCCGAGCATTGAAACTGGAGCGCCCGTGCAAATCTGATTCGGGCGGGTCTTGAAGCTAGTCCGGGCGGATCTTTGAGTTGCTTTTGTATTTCGGATTGCATCACGATTTGGGACCTTGAAATCTGTCCAAATTTACAAATAATTAAATGAGTCGTTTTTGATTAAGCAATTTAAATGGATCTTTAAAAAGTTAAATTACAAAAAAAAGTATAAATTTTATTAACAATATAATAATACATACTACCTCCGTCCCAGTTTAAGGTTCTTAGTTTTTTGCTGTTTGTCTGAAGGATCTTTGAGCAATAATTAAAGGTTAATCTAATTATCCAAATGAAAATCTAAAACTTGTTATTGGTACACCATTATATATACTATCACTAACAAGTTTTAGATTTTCATTAAAATAATTAGATTAACATGTAATTATTGCTCAAAGTTCCTTCAGACAAAAAAAAAAATAAAAAAAATAAGAACCTTAAACTAGGCCGGAGGACAGTGGCGGAGGTAGGGCATAGGCTATGGGGCCAATTGCCCCCATTTAGTTTTCAAAATCAATAATTTAGTAGTGCAATTTTTGTAAAATATTGGTAAAATTAAGTAATTTAATGCAAATGGCCCCCATTGAAAATTCAAAAAAAAGATATTAGAAATGATTTTTCCCCCATTAGTTAGTGTATTTTTTTCAAACATATTTTACCCCCTTGCAAAAAAATCCTGGCTTCGCCACTGACGGAGGGAGTAGTATAAAATAAATAAATAAATAAATAAATAAATATATATATATATATATATATATATATGCACAACTGGTCCGGTCCGGTTCTAACCGGAATTCATTTTACCAAGAACCAGGACCGAACCAATATACTAGTTCTATAATATTTTGGAACCGGAACCAAACTATATGTGCTGGTCTGGTCTAGTTTTAGCTGGTCTGGTCAGGTTCTTTTGTTCCGGTCCGGTTCCAAATTTTTTTTCTCACCCCTACTCTCCGTCCAGCAGCAAAATATCCATTTGTTTTTAACAGAATGAGAATTAAAGAAAAATATTAAAAAAAAATAAGTGTTCTAATTTAGAACGAGAGAAAAAATAAGGTAGAAAATACTAAGTGGATAATTGTTGTGAGTGAGAATGAGAGAGAAAGTGGAGTATATATATATATATATATATATATATATATATATATATATATATATTGAAGCTGCAAAAAACGTACCGGATCAGCCTTTCGTCAAACGGTTCGGATAATTCCAGTAAAGAGAACTCCTCAATCGGATCTACACACACGAAACAATAAACGTAAACTAGCCGGGCCTTCACCGGCGAAGGCCCTCCGGCGTAAGAATAAGAATACGCTTTGTATGAGATAAAACAAAGATAAATCAATTGACTAAAGTAAGAGCCAAGAGAATTCGTTACTGTTTCTTGTATTGAGGGCCTGTTTATATATGTGTAGGTGAATTAGTCCTGACTTGTTAAGGAAGTCAAGGAGCCCGTATTGCTGTAGAACTCGTGTATTGAGGGCCTGTTTATAATTGTCTCCTTGTTGTTAGGAAGGATTTCCTTATTTGTAAATGATTTGGATTCTGTTTGTAGACTCCGTTTTGTATTAGGAGAGCAAGACTTAGTCACTGGATAATGAGCTACGTCGATTTGTATATCCTAACTCGGCTCGTGGGAGAGGCCGAGCTAGGTGTGTTGGTTTTAACGATTGCTTGAGGCTTGGTTCATGGGTTCAGACCTTGTTGTACCTATGTCAGCCTGATGACCTCATCTCGGCATGTCATGATGCCTAGATGGCTCTAGGATGAATTGGTTATGTAACCAGGTGGTCTTGTCTTGGTGCTGAGTAGATGGCGCAAGTCGGATCGATGGACCCATCTCAGTTTGGTGATCTCGACTTGGTAATCTCGTCCTCGTCTTGTCTGAGGAGGGGTATTAGTATTAGGGGAACATGATTCCTTTATTGCATGGTCCTCGTCTTCTAACGACTGTCATGTGAAGATGTCGAGGTCTTAGTCTCATCCTCGTCATGGACACCTCGTCCATGGTTTATAACACCTCGTCCTGAGACTCCTCGTCCTCATCATGGACTCCTCGTCTCGTCATGGTTGAGACCTAGGAGGGTAGTCATGGTACTTGGGACATGGTCTCCTTGGGACTAGGTTGGTCGGCATGCTTCCTTGTGGTCAGCCTAGGCAAGTCTGAGGAAGGTATGTGGTATCCAGGACTTGATCCTTGTCTTCTATTAGTTTGATCGACATGTATGAATGCAGAGGAGGTGAAGTGTTGTTCTAGGTGGGCTTGGCCCGTGTCCCAGGTTATGTAAGTCCTCTTGTAGGTCCAAGGTTTGGTGTGAAGCCTTGGTAGGCACGTAATACTCCAGGTAGTCCTAGGCATTGTAGCCATCTAGGCACGGTAACCATCTAGGCCTGGTAACCATCTAGTCCTGGTAACCAACTATGCATTATAGCCATCTAGGCCTGATAACCTGGTAGGCATTTTAGCCTTAGTGGATTTTGTCCAGGTATGACCCAACCCATGGTGGTACTAGGTTTATACCGTTCATATATATATATATATATATATATATATATATATATATATATATATATATATATATATATATATATTAAGTATAGAAAATGGACCAAATAAAAAATAAATTAAAAAAATATAAGGAGGTCATGTTCGTTCAAATTCAGAATTTACTTATTCAACCTCTTCTCAGAATCATCGTCTTCAAAGCAGCGCCGCCGGCCTTTGGTCTCCACCTTATATTTGCCATCACCCCTTGCCCCCTTTAATTCTCCACCCATCCCAACTTATCCCTCCCCTCCTGCTGATCCAATCGCCACTCAACAAACGCTGGATTTCGTCTGGCTCGCATCCTCTACATAACTAGTGTAAAAAGGGTTATTAAAATTTGATTGTACTTGTGCTTCAGCCGCCCCTCTCCTTCTCTCTTCCAGTTATTATTTCATATCTACTTTTGCACAAAGAAAAATAAGATCTACTTTTGGTGGGCCTCCAAACTACAAAGAATGACAGTTTCTTCGTACAAGATTGCTGAAGAATGAAAGAATATGTCGAGAGAAAATCATATTTATATACAAAACTCTTTTTCATTATTATTCATTGGTAAATTTGAAATTTATTGCTTTGAGTAGTACTTGTCTTTGGGTTTCTAGATCCGGATCTCTGATTTGATAACATTGAGAGTTATTTATAGGGCAATAGTGAGTATCGGATTGATTGCCAAAGATATGCGCTTTGAAGAGAGATTTTGAGACTAAGATTTGATTATGAAGAGAAATTTGTTGAAGTGGAAGTTTTGTGGTGGTGATGGTGGAGGTGATGGTAGACGTGTGGTGAACTAAGGTTGATGGTGATGGAATGGTGTTTGTTAAATATCTGAAATGACCTTTAAAAGGTCATGTGTATGTCTCATAGTTATTTTTCGTCAAAAAACTAACACTTCATTGGTTTTTATACCAATTTGCAACAAAATGCCAAACACAAGAATTGGTTGCAAAATTTCCAAACCTGAAAACCAAATTACAAAAGTGTCATGTAACCAAATTACAATTTGCCCACATAAAATTGACTCTTTGTCTTTTGATTTTTTTTTTCTTAAATAAATGTTTATTACTCCCTCAGTTTCATAAAGATAGTTACACTTCTTTAGTGATTAATCTGATTGAAATTTAACTACAACAATAATAGAGAATAATTATTTACATGAAATGCTAATTAAAGTTTGTTATTTATACACCATTAGAATTAATAACAATTTTTTATTTTAATAATTTTTTTATTGTAAATTTTTGTCGAAATTCAATCAATCAAAAAAGTTGGACTATTATTATGAACTTAAGGAATACAAAATACTAATATTATTTTGATTTGATAAATTTTTAATATATTATAATTTTATGTATTCCTTTCCAATAAAAAAATAATATTTTCATGAAGATGTCTCTCGCACTAATGAATAAATAAATAAATAATATAATAAATTTACTATTATTGTACAAAGAGAATAATAAAATTGGCTATTTTTTCAAAGAATGATATGAAGGATAATACGTATGTTGAGGAAGTATAGATATTCAGTTTTAATTTTTTTATATTCTGATGACGCCATGAAATTTGGGTCACTACGAGTGGGTGGATATCTAGGCTTTGTACCTGTGTTCCTACGATCACAACACAACAAATGACACCGTTAAGGTCAAGGCTGGGTTTGATCCCAGCTTAGACCCTCGGGTATGAGGGTAAGATCTCTGAGGGAACTAAGAATAAGGCGTGGAATGCTTTGGAAGAGAAGTAGGGTTCTCTATGTATGTTGAGTGTGTGGAGGTTAAGGCATCATACCTAAGAAGAGAGAATAAGATGTTATAATTAGCGTCTAGAGACAAGCTATTGTCCGGTGAGCCACGTGGTAGCCCCGGGTTGGCCCGCATACTGGATGGGACAGTGTGTAACCACCACATGTCTTGATTGGACGCATACCGTACATGTGGGCATTTGCTGTAAGAGAGCCCATTGGGAATTTATTGCGATGGTATGGCTTGTCCACTTTGCACGTTACCGAGCTCGCCGAGGTGGTGACCTCGTCGAGGGGGAGCTCGGGGTTAGGATATGTGGGCTCATCGCCTGGCCAGGTGTCCTCTTGAGGGACGAGGAGGACCTCGTTATATGAGCTCGGGATGAGCTTGATTTGGGTTTCATAGAAAATGGACCGGCTAGACCCGATTTGAACTTCTGAGCCCGGTCCGCAAGGTACGGGCTCTTCATATTCTGGTGGATAATTAATATATAAACTATTAAGTAATGACTAATGATTAATTGAATACACATATTAAATAGTTAACTTCAGCTCTCATTTAAAATTTTGTAATCATGTTTATAATAATTTTATATTTATATCATTAAACTTTTACACACAAATAAAGTTAGATAATACTGCTTTGTTCCTAAAATGTGCCCATATTTGCTGTTAATCAACAGCAGGTTTAGATTTGAACATTTATTATGAGACAAGTATAAAACATTGTTATTTATCAAATAACAAAAATTACTACACAAAATTATTGTGTGTAGTAGTAGTAGTGTGTGTGTGTTTTTTTTTTTTTTTTGCAAACGGAAAATTAATTACTTTCACAATAAAAAACACATGATGGTACTTCATAAAGTGGAGGCTCACCCCATTTCAATAGAATTTATATCTCTTAACTTACTACAATGATTTTTTTTTAACTAAATATTGAGACGTTCGGATTTTACTCCAATGAAATTTGGACACTGCCCCAAACCTGTATTTAAGAGTCAAGAAAGTCGGTCCTTTCGCTTTGAGCCCTTGATATGCTAATGAATCTGGGTTTATGAAGCAACTCCCACTAGACATCACAATATTCACGTAAAAATCTTGTGCAATAAGAAAAATGGTTTCTTCTTCCTTGAGGAATAATGTGAGGTTCATCGCAATTGCAGTATGAGAAAAAACCAACAAACAAAGAAACAAACAAATATAGGCTCCCAATAAAGGAGAGAAATCGACGACTTTGAAGAAGACAAATTTATTCCATGATGAAGAATTATTAAAAATTTGTGCAAAATTCTTAAAAATTACAAATGTAAAGCGATTGAAAACAAATAACACCATTATTTGTAATTTCAACAAATTGAAATTATAAAAATATTTTGTTATTGGAGAATTGACAAAAGAAGAAGACTGAAGTTTTTCTTTTTGAATAATGGCAAAAGAAGGAGGACGTTTGTTTTTTGTTTTTTTATAAGAGAGAAATCGAGAATTAACAAAACAAGTACACCCTTTGTCCAACTCTGCTAAATTTACACTCCAAATATTCAGTCTTGCTTTTGCTCAGTCTAAAACCTTGAGATTTCAAAGTGTGCCTCCACAACTCCAAATTACTTTCAACACCCTCTTTTGTCTCATCAATCAGCACAATATCATTTACGAACAACATACACTATGAAATATCATCTTAAATTGACCTCATCAATTCGTCTATTATCTAGGTTGTACACCATTTGAAATGAGTGAGAGATAATGATGTGATAGGGCATATTAACAGTGGCGGATACACAGAGGAACGAGAGGGGGCCGTGGCCCCCACTGACTTTCTAGAAAAAATTAATATTAAAACCCGTTTAAACAAGTCAACATGCGACCAACCAATAAAGAGTAAAAAAACACACACAAATAGAGTAAAAACACACATACAAACGCACGCCGCAGACAGAGACAGAGACGGGCGATTACGGCGATGGCGGAAAGGGTTGGCTTCTACAGTCGAGGAAGGGTTCTTTAGGCGCTCGTCTCTCTCTCTCTCTCCTGCGATCTCTCCGTTCGTTTCCAGTCAATTTTGCCTTTGTTTAGTCGGGTTATTCAGAAACTTGAAACTCCAAGAAAGTGTTTTTGATCTCCTGACTTCAATCCCTCTTTCTTTTTGTTGATTTACAATACATTATGTGAAATACGTCAATTAAATTGCTTTTGAGGGGTTTTGGGATGTTGATTCTCATGATTTCAACCTATTTTGGGTTTTTTTTTTTTTTTTTGGGGGGGGGGGTTTATTGCAACAATCTTGGATTACTAATTTGTCAAACTAAGAGTAAATTCAGTTGGCATTAACTTTACCAGTTGGAACTGCCACAGTGGAAAAGGTGTTTTCTACAATGAAGTTTCTCAAGAGTAGTCTCCGTAATAAAATGGAGAATGAATTGATGAATGATTTCATGGTAACATACATCGAGAAGGAAATATTTGATACCATAAGCAATGAAGCTGTAATTGAACAGTTTCAACTTATGAAAAATCGAAGAATTCCAGCTTAGTATTAGAAATTTAGAATATAGTTTCAGCATCTTGTCAATATGTTCGCAACACTGGTGCTCTTTTGTAAGTAGTTTTGTGGGTGTTTCTCTCACTTTTGATTATTATATCTGTGAGTTCACCCTTCGCGAGTCACAATTCCCCTCTTTTGTGTTCATAATTGAACAGGTTCTTTGATTTTAGTAATAGTTGTTCCCTTTTGCTTTTGTAAACAATATATGTATAAGGGTTCATGTACTTGATGCATATCTATTGAAACGATGATATATAACTTTGTAAATTGCAAAGATTTAATTTTTAATTGCATTGATATTATTTTTGTGTACTAGTTTATACTATTGTAACTAATGAATTGCGTAAATGTTGTTGGTTTTGTTTAAGCATCAAGTAGCTGGTATGCAACAACAGGTATGCAAAAGCAACAGGAAGTATGCAAGTATGCAGCAGGAGCAAGCACAAAAATAAGTCCAGGTATGTCCCTCATGTGACTTCCTTAATTTATTAGTTAAAATGCTTTTGTGTATATGACATTAAAAGTTTTGGCCCCCACTCATGAAAATTTCTGGATCCGCCACTGGGCATATATATTCTTTTTATTATTATTAAAAAGCAATGTGGCATAGTAAGTCTCCAATAAAGACTTGCAACAGAAATTCTCCCTTTAAGAGCTATCTACAAAATGTTGATATAGTTGGGAGCTAGAGTGTTGACCAATTAAGGTGCCTATTCACATGTAGAAGATGAGTTTTCACACACACAAATCCAGACAAGTGCACCCATGACTTGTTAGTCGCTATAGAGCATGTCACGGGTTTTCATGTCGACACGGTGGTCAAATATCTCCAAACATCATAAATTCCACTAAATCAAAATCATCTAATCACTCACTTCATTTTTGTATGTGTATATATATAGACATGCCAGCCGAGCTTAACAAGATAAGGCATTAAAGATGCAACGTCTAATCGTGATGTTCACATTCTCTCTTGTTCTTCTCTTTTTGTTCTCCAACCCTTGTTTTGTGTATCGCAGAATGGCAGTTACAGTACCTGAAGTGCTATCTTCTTCTTCTCCTCCTCCTCCTAGCAGCGAAGAAGACCATAGTCCTAACGGGGCTACTGGATCAGGCCATGGGCCTAATTGGGACTACAATTGGAGTTGGGGTTCTGGTCCAAAGGGTGCATATGGTTATGGTTCCGGGTCAGGTCGATCTGGTAGTGGGTCTGGTTACGGAAGTGGTTCAGGCTCTGGTTCTAGTTCTGGTTTTGGGTCTGGTGGTGGCGGAGCTACTGGAGGTGGCAGCTCAGGCAACCCTTCTCCACCGGTGGATCACCACCACCCATAAAGAAGCTAGTTTTGAGAGAGAGAGAGAGAGAGAGAGTTGTATGTGTTTGCCTGTTTGGCGTCTTGTAATGATAGCTAATTCTATAATTAAGCCAATGATGATATATATATATATATATATATATATATACTCCCTCCGTCCCACCGAAAATTGCAAAACTTACCAAAATGGGCGTCCCATAGAAATTGCACATTCCATAAATGGAAAGTTTTTAATATTTTTTAATTAGTGGGTCCCACTTCTCATACTCACATCCACTAACCCACTAACTATTCTCTACCCCACTTTCTCTCTCCCACTCAACTATCAACACTCACAACACATCACCTTTTTCACTTTTCCCTTAATTCTTGTGCCATGATTTTTTTTTTGCAATTTTCGGCGGGACGGAGGGAGTATATATATATATATATATATATAAATGCTCATATGATATGGAATAATAAAAGAAACTCGTGTATCTATATAGGGCTGGCATGGTAGGTATACCGACTATTTTTTCCTTGTACCGGTACCAACCAAGATGAAGTTGGTACACGAAAATGAGTACCAGTACCCAACCGTCAAACTCGGTATACCAACTTCTTGGTACGGTTGGTACGGTTGGTACTACACCTCTACCAAAGAAAAATTTTGTAAAGTTGTTCCAAACACAAGAAGGAAAAGTGGAAGACAAATTACTATACTACTAAGTTTATATCAAGATAATCCAACAACTTCACTACATTAACTTAATAAGTTACATAAAAGACGTTTCATTAAGTTATAGAAAAGTACAAAACATAAATATAGACTGTTTTTCCTATATACATTTCAGTACAGTTTTCCTTCTAATCCAAAGTAAGTTTCCTGGTGAACATATATACAGAACATAATTTCCTCAACATCGAATTCCTGAAATTCCTCCCTCATTACAATTCCACCAATCACATAAAATCAACAAATATACTATTAGGGGTTAAGATTAGATTAGATTTTTAGATTTTAGTAATATTTTATATATTTTCTATTATATATATAATAAAAAATATTTTTATAAAAATATACTCGGTACTTGGTATACCAACCAAACTCATATTTGTGTACCGTGTACCAACCAAATATGCATACTCGATACGGTAGTACCGTACCAAACTTTCGGTATACCAAACCCTTTGGTTCGGTTGGTACTCGGTTGGTTGGTTTTAGTTTGGTACAAATGGCCAGCCCTATATCTATAGACACAACTTTGAGAATCACAAGTATGAATTAACGTTTGTTTATCGCAACTTGGAGCAACAAT
Source organism: Campanula takesimana (assembly GCA_026119855.1). Lineage (NCBI taxonomy): Eukaryota > Viridiplantae > Streptophyta > Magnoliopsida > Asterales > Campanulaceae > Campanula > Campanula takesimana. Next base: position 320,889 of record JAOWBW010001214.1, on the reverse strand, counting down.
TAAGCAGATTAAACAAATCAGCTTAACTAAATTGCCCCAATTATCCACGCAACCACATATAACATACTGCAATAGCTGCATGGCTTAGACAAATACACTAAATATATTGTTCTTGTCTATTCCGGCCCTCTTTATTTTTGGTAAATTATGAAACTCCTTCTATCCTTAAATGATTGTCTTTTTTCAAAGAAATTTTGTACCAAAATGAGTGTCCATTTTAATCATGACTTTGTCCCTAAATATATTTTTAAATTTTTTTCACTGGTCTCTTTATGCTTGCAAAAACTAAATGTGTGTAAATAGGATTACAAGATTACATATGAATTTTGCCACCGAATTACAAGAAGTTATATCCCTTAAAATGACATTTGGACACTCATTTAGGGACAGAGGTAATATCATTTAAACTCCATTTTATTATGATTTTCTTTTAATAAGTTTTTTTCCTCAAGCAATCTTGATTTTCTGATGTAGCACACGAGCCAGCGCAATAGAACAACTCGAGGATCAAGCACCCCGCCTGGTTGCCACCAGGCGCCCGCCTACTCTTCGCTGAAAGTTTCTGTCAAGTTCAGGCGCCCGCTTGGTCGTCCGAACAGTTTTTTTCCAATTTTCGCTTTAATTTAAGTCGAAAACTTTAGGGTATTTTTGGTATTTCTGTTGGTTTCGTTTTTAGGTGTATAAAACCTGTTTTAGGGTTTGTAAACACTATTCATTGATTTTGTTATTCAATTGCAACTTTTTCACATCTTGTGTATATCCTAAGTCATTCAATTGGCTTGCAGAATAATCTCTTAGGGGATTATTGTTGAGGGATCTTAATCCTTGTGTTAAAGAGTTGATTTCAATCAATTCTTTATTATCTTCCGCTGCGTTTCACATCAATTGGTATCAGAAAAGGACGATACTTGGACGATGGCCAACGATATGAATGACCTCATCACCTCTTTGACAGAAAGTATGCGAGTTTTTCAGGAAACTCAAGCGCACGCAGCCGCCACCGCTTCACATGAGGCAGCTATTCGTCATGCGGAACTTCTGGCAGTGTTAGAGCGTGGTTTTGGTGGTCATGGCAATGAAAACCCTAGAAATCGAGCAGATCCTCGTGGGGAACACCTCCACCGTGATGATCTGGTTCACGGGGGTTTCCCGGATGGAGCATATAATGAGGCCAGGGTAGCGCCTCTTGCAGATCAACGACCCAAGATTCGGGCTGATATACCGTTTTTCTCTGGTGAGTTGAATACTGAAGATTTTATTGATTGGATTTCTAAGGTTGAGAAATTCTTTGATTTAATGCAAACTGAGGAGGATCGTAAAGTTCCTTATGTTGCATATAAATTACGTGGGGATGCTTCTGCGTGGTGGACGCAATTGACGAGACAGCGAATTCATAACCATTGGCCTCCTATTCGACGTTGGACAGGCATGAAGACTGCATTGCAAGATCATTTTCTACCCGAAGATTTTGATCAGGAGATTTATAGGAAATTTTTGGGGTGTAAACAGGGTAATCGAACAGTTGACGAATATGCTCGCGACTTTCACGCGCGTTCTGCATGCACAGATGTGAATGAAACAGAATCACTTCAGGTCGCACGATTCACTGAGGGTCTTCGGCTTCCCATCCAACACCAGGTGGAGTTATTTGTTACTCATTCAGTCAGTAAGGCCATCGCAAGAGCGAAAAAGGTGGAACACCAGTTGTCATCTACGTTTCGTTCTCCGACATCGTTTAGGAAATTTGGAGAGGGATCTTCGTCCATTAACAAGATTCAACCTTCTGTGGCTTTTCCTGATACGAGTCACACACAACCTCTAGTTGCGGGTTCTAAGAATGATGATGTTCAAAACGTGACCCCCGCCCCTACAACTCCTGCAGCTCGGCGCAACCCTACTACAACTAATACAGGGCAACGACCTCCTAACCCTTATGCTAAATCCTATGGCGATAAGTGTTTTTGGTGTCAACAAACCGGGCATCATTCTAATCAGTGCCCTAATCACTGAGGCGTTAACATGGTTGACCGGGATATGTTCGAGGAGGATGATGGGGACGAGTTTGAAGAAGAATGTCGGGTTGATCCAAATGGTGAAGATACGGACTACCCTGATGATGATGGAGTACATGAGTCTCTCGTGGTTCGCAGAATGATGTTGACTACCCCTACGGAGGAGTATAACCCGGAGAGGCATAATATTTTTCGCACCAAAGGAAGGTCAAAGATTTTGACACCATGATCATTGTGGATAGTGGGAGCAGTGAGAACTTTGTATCCCAGGGTTTGGTGGAAAAAATGAAGCTTGAGGTTCGTAAGCACCCAACTCCGTACACAGTCGGCTGGATTAACAGTGTTGGCAATATTAAGTTCACGAAAGATGGGGTTCATTTTCATCTTTGTCCTTTGCGATCAACTGGTTTTCATCGCAAAGAGAAACCCAAGCCCCTTGTTTCTTTGTGTACTGCTCGCGAATTTGTGGTGGATTTGAGAGATAGTCCTTTTGTTCTTGTTGTGGTTAGTAAGGGTATTAATGGCAAGGTCAGTTTGGTCTCTACATCTCTACAGTCTGTGTTAGATGATTTTCGTGATATTATGCCTGATGATTTACCTACTGGGTTACCTCCCCTACACGATATTCAGCATAACATTGATCTAGTTCATGGTGCTTCTCTCCCTAACCTCCCTCACTGTCGTATGAGCCCTGCTGAACATGATATCTTACGAGAACAAGTGGTGGATTTGTTGAAGAAGGGTTATATTCAGGACAGTATGAGTCCTTGTGCAGTCCTAGCCCTTCTAGTTCCTAAGAAGAATGGTACTTAGCGTATGTGTGTCGATAGTCAGGCCATCAATAAAATAACAGTGAAATATCGTTTTCCTATTCCTCGTTTGGATGATATGTTGGACATGCTTTGTGTGTCCAAAGTTTTCTCCAAAATTGATTTGAAGAGTGGTTATGATCAAGTGCGTGTTCGCCCGGGGGATGAATGGAAGTCCGCTTTTAAAACAAAGGAGGGGTTATATGAGTGGTTAGTGATGCATTTTGGGTTGTCTAATTCCCCTAGTACATTCATGAGGTTGATGCATCAAGTGTTGAAACCATTTAATGGTAAATTTTTGGTGGTCTACTTTGATGACATCTTGATTTATAGCAAAACAGAGACAGAGCATCTTGAACACTTACGCGCAGTTTTGCAGGCACTACGAGAGAATCAGTTGTTTATTAATCTCAAGAAGTGTTGTTTTATGTTAGACAAATTGTTGTTATTGGGCTATGTAGTCTCTGCAGATGGCATTCAAGTGGATGAGGAAAAAGTTCGTGCTATTCGCGAATGGCCTACACCAACGACTGTTAGTGAGGTACGCAGCTTTCATGGGCTTGCTACTTTTTATCGTCGCTTTATTCGTAATTTTAGAACTATTATGGCCCCAATTACTGAGTGTCTCAAGAAGGGGAAATTTCATTGGGGTGACGAGGCCGCTACTAGTTTTCTTTTAATCAAGGAAAAACTGACTAGTGCTCCACTGCTAGTTTTACCCGACTTTTCCAAGCCTTTTGAACTCGAGACAGACGCTTCGGTTGTGGGCATAGGGGCTGTTTGCTTCAAGGGAGGAAACCGGTCGCTTTTATGAGTCAAAAATTGAAGGAGGCTAAACAGAAGTGGACAACGTACGAGCTTGAATTTTATGTCGTGGTTCAAGCAATTAAGCATTGGGAGCAGTATTTATTGCATCGCAGGTTTATTCTTCATACTGACCATGAGGCCTTAAAATATTTGAATGGTAAACAGTCACTTAATCGTATGCATGCTTGTTGGGTGGCGTATTTGCAGCAATTTAATTTTGTTATCCAGCATAAAAGTGGACAGCAAAATAAAGTGGCGGATGCCTTGAGTCGACGGGCTAGTTTGTTGGTCACCATGCATAATGTGGTTGTGGGGTTTGACTGTTTGAAGGAGTTATACGAGACTGATGCGGATTTTGCAGACACCTAGGCCAAGTGTCGCGATGGTGATACTGCCGGCTTGTTTCTCTTACACGATGGGTTTTTGTTTTATACGGACAAATTGTGCATTCCACAAGGGTCGGTTCGCGAGAGTCTTATTTCTGAGGTCGATCGTGTCGGGCATTATGGACGAGACAAGACAGTCGCTTTGGTTATGCAGAGGTATTTTTGGCCCCAACTTCGACGCGACACACACAAGTTCGTTGAGAAATGCATGGTTTGCAAGGTTAATAAGGGACAGTCGCAGAATACATGATTATATACACCCCTACCCATCCCCGCAGGTCCTTGGGAGGATATTTCTATGGATTTTGTTCTTGGGTTACCTCGTATCCAGAGATCTAATGACTCGGTTTTTGTGGTGGTGGATCATTTTTCTAAGATGGCTCATTTTATTCCTTGTCAAAAAAAAATTGACGCTGCTCATATTGCCGGGTTATTCTTTAAGGAGGTAGTTCGTCTGCATGGGGTTCCTAAGACTATTACTTCGGATCGCGATACTAAACTCCTCAGTCACTTTCGGTGTACTCTTTGGAATATTTTTGCGACCGGGTTGCAGTTTAGTAGTTCTTTCCACCCGCAGACGGATGGGCAAAACGGAGGTGGTTAATCGCACATTGGGTTCGATGATTCGTTGTTTGTGTGGTGATCACCCCAAGAAGTGGGATTTGGTTTTGGCTACAGCTGAATTTGCCTTCAATAACATGCCCAAACGCACTACGAAGAAGACTCCCTTTGAGGTTGTTTATCAACGACCTCCCACCCATACTCTTGATTTGGTTCCCTTGCCAAAGCTTCCGGGTTACAGCGTTGCAGCCGAGCACATGGCAGAGAAGATTGAAGCGGTTCAGAATCCGGTGAAGACGAATATTAAGGCGTCAAATGCTAAGCACAAAACTCATGCGGATAAAGCTTCCGGGTTACAGCGTTGCAGCTGAGCACATGGCAGAGAAGATTGAAGCGGTTCAGAATCCGGTGAAGACGAATATTGAGGCGTCAAATGCTAAGCACAAAACTCATGCGGATAAACGCCATCGTTCAAAGGTCTTCAATGTTGGTGACTTAGTCATGGTTCATTTGCGCAAGGAACATGTTCCCCAAGGTACATATAGTAAGCTTCATCCCAAGAAGATTGGTCCATGCAAGGTTTTGAAGAAGACTAATGATAATGCTTATGTTGTGGATTTGCCGGATGGGTGGACTATTTCTCCAACTTTTAATGTGTCGGATTTAGTTGATTAGCACCCGGATATTCCTCTTTATGTTGATGTGGATTCGGGGACGAATCCTTTGCGAGTGGGGGAGCATGATGTAGCACACGAGCCAGCGCAATAGAACATCTCGAGGAACAAGCGCCCGCTTGGTTGCCACTAGGCGCCCGCCTACTCTCCGCTGAAAGTTTCTGTCAAGTTCAGGCGCCCTCTTGGTCGTCTGAATAGTTTTTTTTCAATTTTTGTTTTACGTTTAAGTCGAAAACTTTAGGGTATTTTTGGTATTTCTGTTGGTTTCGTTTTTAGGAGTATAAAACCTGTTTTAGGGTTTGTAAACACTATTCATTGATTTTGTTATTCAATTGCAACTTTTGCACATCTTGTGTAAACCCTAAGTCATTCAATTGGCTTGCAGAATAATCTCTTAGGGGATTATTGTTGAGGGATCCTAATCCTTGTGTTAAAGGGTTGATTTCGATCAATTCTTTGTTATCTTCCGCTGCGTTTCACATCACTTTCTTCCCAAAAGAATTTGGCTTCGCCATTAATGTGTCCGTTTTAGGGTTTGTAAACACTATTCATTGATTTTGTTATTCAATTGCAACTTTTGCACATCTTGTGTAAACCCTAAGTCATTCAATTGGCTTGCAGAATAATCTCTTAGGGGATTATTGTTGAGGGATCCTAATCCTTGTGTTAAAGGGTTGATTTCGATCAATTCTTTGTTATCTTCCGCTGCGTTTCACATCACTTTCTTCCCAAAAGAATTTGGCTTCGCCATTAATGTGTCCGTTTTAAATTGAAAGAATTGCATTTTGACCCCTAATAGCTAATTTGAATTTCAATCTTATCCTGCTTTTTGATCACGTGCTCGGCACATGACACTTAACTGACTTTTGTAACGATTACCGTAAAAAAAACCCTGAATTGATGGGAAAAAAAAAAAGGTATTGAGCCCTGATTCGCTAAAAAAAAAAAAAAAAAAAAAAGACAACCTTTAGGCCCCGCTTGGGGAACACCCTATGTAGTTCAGTCCCTAAAATTGTAATTAACCCTTCATTAATTCCTGTGCTTTTTTCATTGTGCACATTGTTATGAGACGAAGAGAGTATAAAGATATATCGGATGCCGCTTGAAGTAAACTATTTAAAAGTGATGATCTTCATTCGACAACTTAAATTTTACTACCTCCGTCCCAGTTTAAGGTTTTTAGTTTTTTTGATGTTTGGATCTTTGAGCAATAGTTAAAGGTTAATATAATTATCCAAATGAAAATCTAAAACTTGTTATTGGTACACCATTATATATATTATCAATAACAAGTTTTAGATTTTCATTAAAATAATTAAATTAACATGTAATTATTGCTTAAAGTTCCTTCAGAAAAAAAAAAAAAAACAAAACAAAAAAACTAAGAACCTTAAACTGGTACGGAAGGAGTACCTCATTTAAATGAATTACCTAGTGTGAAAGAGGGTGTTAAAAAGACAATCTTGCCTTTTAATGCAAATCACGGGGATATATTACGAATAATCTGATATACTATACAGATTAATCCATGGCTAGATCCCCTTTAAAAAATAAAACCTTAAATCGTACGACACCTTTACATTTACATGTCAAAATAATACTATCAAAATCATTAATACCCAATTTAATGTGTTAGCCCAAATCTAAAATGACATGTATGTATGATATCGAAAGCAAGCCAGGACATGAGTGTCAAAAGATAAAAAGATAGATCCGCACTTGTCATTAATTAACAGCCAGCTCAATTCCAACTCACATCATCAAACGCGTTTTATCAACCGCGTTTTTTAAATAAATAATAAAAAAAAAAAAAAAAAAAGAAAAAGAAAGAAAAGAAGCATATTACAAATTAAAATTTCTTTCAGAAAAAACATACTCCAAAAAGGCAGCTGCAAACTCTGTAAGCAATTTTGTTTCCATCAATGGCGGACCTTGAGGTTATGCCAAAAGTGATAACTTATCTGTCTCATCTCCTTCAAAGAGTTGCTGAATCCAACGATCTTAACCGTCGGTTAGATAAGGAGAAAATCTCTGTCTTCCATGGGTTAACTCGGCCTACAATCTCGATTCAGAGCTACTTGGAGAGGATCTTCAAGTATGCGCATTGTAGCACCTCGTGTTTCGTGGTGGCGTACGTTTATCTTGATCGGTTTGCACAGAAACACCCCTATTTGCCCATCAATTCTTTCAATCTTCATCGCTTGTTCATCACCAGTCTCTTGGTTTCTGCTAAGTTCATGGACGATATGTAAGTTCTCTTTTTCATTCTACTACTATTTTTCATCACCATTTTCCTCTTCTATTTTTCTTAATTTACCCCCCTTCCATCCCGTAATGAATATCACAATTATCATTCTTGACCTGTCCATAAGTAAATGTCGATCTCTTTTCTAAATAAGAAAATAATCATAGTGTATTTTTACCGCGAGTAATGTGCAAATATGTAAAATACACTCTTTAAAAATGTGGGAAAGTTACTTACTCGCTCTCATCCATTCTTAAATATTTCAGGAAGTTTTTAATCTAAAATGAATGCCTTTTAGAAAAAATTATAAATATTTTTGTTATGCATTTATCTAGAGATAGAAGTAGTAAACAATTTTACTATGTGAGGTAAGGTAGGAAATATTAATGTTTTTAGCAGATGATCATCAGCACCAAATATATTTTTCAGAGCTTAATATTGACTGACAAATGTAAATAATTTTTGTATCGATCAATTTTTATGAAGAAATAAGTTTCCTTATGGGGGGGGGGGGGCGACTACACCCATTGCTCATAATGAGGTTAAATTTAACTTGTAAAATGTATTTAACTTTGTTTGTATACTCTTGTACTATGATAAACTGTAATATTATTTTTTCAAAAATGCTATATTTATTTTGATATAGAAAAAATAAAAATAAGACACTATATGAAATTAAGTAACTATTACTCTCTTCATCTCATAATAAATGTCGCACTTTTTTAAAATTTATTTCAAAATAATTATTGCATCTCTAAAAAAGAAAATAATACTAATATGCAATTTTACTATGAGCAAGAAAAATGAAAATAATTACTCACATAAAAATAAATTATTTACAAGTCAAATATCGAACAATTTTGGGATGGTAGAAGTATATTATTGTATATCGAGTTCCTCCGTCTAACAAAGTACTTATTTTTCCTCCTTCTCACAACAAAGTACTAGTATTTTGTTAGATTTAAGTGTTTAATTGGAAAGCACCACTTTTTCTATAAAGAAAATATATGTACTTTTTCTCTATTCTATCTACTTACCCCCGCCCCCAATGTATACACCAAATTTTACTTTGCACCCCCGCACGTATTTTATCCCGATGTCATACCCAATGTTTGAATAATCCCACTTTGCACCCTAGATCCTAACAGGCGTTAAGAATTTAACGAAAATTGTCATGTGCTTGGCACATGATGGGTATTTTGGTCATTCCGATTATAACTTTTAATTTGCATTTATTCTAATTTCCCACTCTTTTAATGTAGTTAAATTTAAAAAAAAAAAAAAAATATGAAGTAGAACAAATTAACTAATACCAAAATTTTAGAAAATAAAATTAACACCAGGGAAATGAAAACAAGAATAAAAAAGAAAAGGAGAATAAAGAAAAACAATAAAGGGAAAAAAGGAATGAAAGGTAAGAAAAATAAAAGAAAACGAAACTAAAAAAACTACTCCATACCCAGATGCCAGATCCTCAACCATCCCGTTCTTGCAGGCATCCGGCCTCCGACCTCCGATTCCAACAGCCCCTTTCCCCATCCCATCCATTGCTATCACTCCCTCTTATCTCTGTTACTCGCCCTCACCTCCGTCCCTCCCACTTCCCTTGTTCCCCTTACTCCCATCATCGTCACCGTGAACAACAATGGCGGCCAAAGCTCGACAAACAATGGTTTTCAGATCTGACATTACATTACAAATTCCCTCTCACTACTCTCTTCCCTCGTTCTCTTTCGATCTCATATCCACAAAACGCCCCTTTCTCGGATTTTTAAAAACCCAGATTTGAAAATTTGAAGAACTTTTGTATTTTTTGCTTCTTTTTTTTTGCTTGGTTATTTGATTCTAGAATCAACGTAAGTCCAGATCTAAACCCCTGTCTCCTTCTTATCATTTTCTACCCACCTCACCCACCCTCCCCTTCCGCACCCCTCCTTGCCCAGATTCAAAATCTAGGTCTGTAATTTGTAAAAACCTAGAAATCTGCTCAAGAAGACGGACACATCTAGGCAGAGGGATATTAATTTGGAGGTAGATATGCGAAAGAGTTGCCTCGAAAAGCATGTATGATCGCCATGATGATGTTGGCGTTCAGTGAAGATGATGGAGTTAGGAGAAATGGTCTTGGGAAGTAGTAGATGGAGGTGTTAAGAAAATGGTGGTGGGACAGTTGCTTAAATGGAGGTGGTGGTGGCAGCATGGTGGGGACACTGGCGTGTGGTGGTGGATGCTTGAAAGAATACCCAGAAAGCTTTCTCTGGTTAAATGACCTACAAGCCCTCTGAACTTTTAATTAAATAACATAAACACCCCTCACGTGACAGGCACATGATAATTTGTGTTAGTTTTTTGACGTCCGTTAGGATCTGGGGGGGCAAAGTGGGATTATTCAAACATTGGGTATGACATCGGGACAAAATTCGCGCGGGGTGCAAAGTGGGATTTGGTGTATACATTGGGGGTAAATGTAGTTTGGCCTTTTCTTAATTATCGTTTCAAAAAATAAATGGGTATTGCTAATGGGGTGGAGAAGTATAGTGTTAAATTTTGAGAATTTATCCTTGGTACCAAAATTTACATTTTTAAGATGGAATATGCAAGTGCCAAAGGTTGTCGCCAAGCATGTGAAAACCAACTGTTTTTGGAAGACCAAAGCCACCTAAGGGCATCTCCAACCCATTTCTTCATTTTTTGCTTCATTTAATTTTGATTTCAAAAAGAATATACCAAGCATCTTTCTCTTCCACATCATCATTTCACTACTCATTTAATTTCACAAACACTACACAAACTTTAGTCATTTTGTATATTGAACCATCTGTTTTATTTTAAATGATAAAATTTCAAATTAATTAGCGAAAATTATTATTTACTATAATCAAAACAATAAATGTGCAATTAAATTTTAATATATTTGATGTTGTTGTTTAATTAATATTTATGTCTTTTTCTTGTTCTACGCAATTACAACATAGACTAAAAATAATTTAAAATTAAAATTAAAAATAAAAATAATTTCGGATTATACAATGATAATTTTTTAATTACATAATTCTCAAAATATACAACTTTTAATTTTTTTAGGGACCAAATTGTAACTTTGAAACATCTACTTCATTTTTTAAGTAGATGAATAGTGTTACTTGAAGTAACACTATTCATCTACTTAAAAAATGAAGTAGGAATTGAAGTGGGTTGGAGAGGTGAATAGTTGGTTTTTTGAAGAAATGAAGATGGAATTGAAGTGGGTTGGAGTTGCTCTAAGATGAGGTTGTTTCTTGTCTGTCAATCACCATGAACACATTACCTGTGAACTCAAACTATACAACTAAAATAAAAGACATGATTCCCTTTCCGTTTTAAAATGAATGTCCGAAATTATTCTGAATCTAAAGCAATTTTAGACAAACTTTGGAATACTTTATTTTCTTACGCTCGCTCACTTTTAAATATGCATCATTCGTTTTAAAATATATTTGAGTATGACAGTTTTTTGTCAATTTGATTGAAGTTTGATAAAAAATAAATAATATAGATCTTCCAACCTTCTAAAATTACAGATTACAATTTCTCACATGTAAATAATGTCAATTTCTCACATGGTTGTGTGTGTAAAATTACAGATATTACAACAATGCATACTATGCCAAAATAGGAGGAATCAGCACAGCAGAGATGAACCTTCTTGAAGTGGACTTCTTATTCGGATTAAGGTTTCAATTAAATGTGACACAAAACACATACCATACCTATTGTTCTCTTCTTCAAACAGAGATTTCTGTATCTTCCCCTCCCAATGTGGAAAGTACAAAACTAAAGCTCCATTATAATTATAATTATAATTATAATTATAATTATAATAGCAACATAGATGATGATGATGAGTCAAAATTATCAACAACTTCATGAGTTGGCTGCTTCAACTTGATTTGTAAATTTTATTTCATACCCTTGATTTCAACCACTTTCTTGGGTATTTAAGGACGGTAATTTTTTGTTATGGTGACTAACAGTTGTTGTTCGGTTCACGCGAGGTTTTTTTTTTTTTTTTCATGAACCGATTTGACTTTTCTAAAATGGAATGCAAGGGAAAATACTACTTGAGTCAAGGCTCATTGGCCAGTCACGAAGAAAGGTGTTAGAAAGAAAACTCAATTTCATTCTCAATTATTTTTTTACGGATGAATTTGATCCGAGTAATCAACTCCGGTATATAAGTACAAAGTTTTTTTTTTTTTTTTCATACTCACAACATTTACTTTTTCTTAACTTCCGTGTAAAGTCAAACTAAGAACCTTAGTCAGGGACAGAGTGAGTATTTGGTAGTCCATTTGTCAACAATCAGATTATGTGAGAGACATAATGGTCTTTTATGGCCTCGGGGTCATCCATTTAATTAAGAGATGACACACTTGTGTACTTGACCATCATTGTGCGTGAAAGTTTTGTGTGCGAGTGTGGAGACGGTTGCTAAAGGAAAAGGAAAAGGAGACGGAGAACGAACTATTTAACTAACTAAGAGATGATATTCACCATTAAATGGGCGATTGATCGTATAGCAGTTGACCATCATTGCGCTAAAAGTATTGTATGCTAGTGTGACGGTAAGTTGCTGACGGACAAACAAACTAACAGTGACTGAGTACCTCTTCAAAACATAAGTGCGATCGAAGATGGTTTTACCGTTGAGGCAGCGGAATATGTAAGGAGGAAGGCCTATTAACCAAAGTTGCTCCTGCCGAACTTGTTTGCTCAAGATTTTTTTATGATCATGATGACAAGCGTAATGTTTTTCTGCATCCAACATTCTTTCAATCACAGCTACAAGATTGGTCAAATTCATGATACTAATTGGAAAGTCAGGATGAAGAATTGTCTTTTGTGGTACTAGTGATTGTACCGGGAGGATGTACTGAGGGTACAAGCATAGCTTACTAATGTTAACAAGAGAAACATCTTCGATTCCACCATCATGAATTCAAAGTTAATACTATTCCCAAAATGAACGTCCAAAAAAAAAAAAAATTTTTCGTCCCAACATGAGTAAGAAAATTTCAAATTTGATTCAATCAAAACAAATTGAAAAAAAAAAAATGGCATTGATTTTGAGACGGATGGAGTACCATATAACTTCCTAAACTTCCAAATCACATTCAACTTAGAGTTGGGACAAACAACAGTCAATAGAGCATCTCTAATCACAAACTAAGGTTCAAAATCGAAGTTAGCTCCCCAAAGATACACATACACCCTCCTCAGGCTAATCCAGACAAACAACAAATTCGCAACACAAGACTTACGAGGAATTGAATTGGGGAAGCATATACGAGTCCAACCACTAATTTGCAAAACATTTAGATATCTGCCAATACCTGGACGTGTTCTTAAATTGGCTTGATCTTGAAATGAAGAGAGATTAGTTAGAACACAAAACACTTCAAGTCCTGCACCCACATACAAAAGGAAACAAAGTATCATTGATCTGTTAGAATACGCACTAGAAGAAACAGAGAATAGAAAAAGGCAACCCTATTGCTTAATTGGGGTTGGGGGGATCATCATTACTGATCATGTTGGGATATACTCGGTACTAACAATGTGGTAGAAAACTCATCCAAACCAAATTTCTAAATTAGCAAACTGATTACAATGGCATCTAGAACAATGGCGAAGCCATGAATTTGTAGAAGGGGGGCAAAATTATTATATAGAGGTTTTTTTTTTTTTCCTGAACTAAAGGGGATTACAAAATTACCATTTTCGAGCCAAAATGTTATTTTCTTCAATTTGAAGGTGGTAAAAATGGCATAATTCTAAATTCAAGGGGGTGGAATGACCACCTTGGGGTGAGCGTGGCATCACCACTGATCTAGAACCCTACTTGATGAGCAGGATCTAGAAAGTAACGTGAAAACAGCCTCATGGAAGATTATAATGGCCAGTTCCATGTGTAAGACTTGCTGGTATGAACTTGAATTTTAAAAATCAGAATCGAGTTGCTTCCGTTTCAAACAAGTGAAAACACCGAAGTTAAGAAGATTGAACTTTGAACAAACTAATAATGCGTGGGGTTAGGCCAATGAAAAATAACTGATCACTTTCTTTTTTTTTTTTGGTTTCACCATCCTTCATTTGTCAGGGTAATGGGCATTGTCGGTCACACCAGAATGCCATCGAGAATAGCAGAGGAAAACATTGGCTTACTCTACTTGAGCACGCGAAAACAACTTCATTGGAAATAAATTCATGAAAAATGAAATGAAAATTACAGAACAGCTAGGATTAGTCGAAAGCCTTCAGTTTTTGCTTACCTGGATTGCTGCCATTAGCATTAAATAGTATCACACTTCTTAACTGAATTATTGTTCAAAGTTCATTAATTTTATCAACAAAAAATAGGGACCAACTTTGCGTGATGTAGGGAGTATTATCTTATATACAAAATCCCTTCAAGTTTGTATCTTTTCTAGTTTTACTACACATTCTTAGAATTCTCATCTCAGCAGAACTCATGTATGAACATTGTTATTCACTTGGGGCAAGTTTGATTGCTCTTGATGAGGCTCATGCAGCACATCCACCCATCTAGTGTGTTTGGTAACAACAGCTGACTCAGTGCTGGATCTTATTGGAGTCGCTTACTCATCCCGACAAAAGTCGATGATCGCTTGATCAGCATGCCTGTGAATTAATTTGGGACAAAATTGTCCCTACAGATTGTTATGTCCTGGTTTCAGATAACACAGTCCAATTAAACAATTGCTGAATTGGGATTTAATTTGGGAAAGAATTAATGAGGGAGATGAGAGAAGAAATGAGAATGAGATTAAGAAGAAGATTTAGAGAAGATAGATCAGAGGGAAGAGAGAGAATACGGGGGAGAGAAAGAAGAGAGAGTTGGAGAAATTTGTTAAAGATTCATTATGCCCAATCATGGCGGAATTCATCAGCTAATAACAACGAAGGCACATGGCACATGGCCACGCATTCTAACAAATTAACAGAAAGCAATAAAATGGCATCGTTCGAGGGTCACATGGAAATATCCAAGCGCACATTGCGTAAAACCACTAGTACGACCTACTTTGATCGACCTAAGATGGAACGATGCCGTTATTGGACAAATCCAAAAATAATGTTCATCCCCAAATTATTTAGAAAACCCTAAATAACTACACCCCCTTCCCCATCGAAAAATCCTTGTCTCAAGTATCAAATTGAGGGAAATTTGCAGCAATGGTGGACCAGTCTTCCCACGTTTCCCACGTTGCATCTTCAGGTGAGGCATTCGACCATTGCACTAACACCTGTGTAGTTGTAGTTAGACTGTTTCCCTTTTTGACTAGCCTCCTGTCTAGAATAGCAATAGGTTTCACAAGACATTGCCCCTCTTCACCTACATATGGTAGTGATGGATTTGGTGTTATATGATTACCAATTTTGAGTTTGAGGGACACATGAAATACAAGATGGATTTTTGAAGAAGGTGGAAGAGCCAGTTTGTAAGCCTCAGCCCCTTATCTGAAATGGCCCAAAGTACATAAGAGAGAGCTTCATATTTCTTCTCAAAGCCAAAGAAGTCTGCATACAAGGCTGCAGCTTGAGGTACACCCAATCACCTACCTGGAATACCTTCTCAGTCCTTCCTTTGTTGGCAAATTGCTTCATTCTCCCTTGGGCTTCTGTCAATGTTTCTCTTAGGACCTTTATCTGCTTGTCTCTCTCTTTGATGAAGTCTGTAACAGCATCCACCTTGTTGTATTGTACATGCTAAATAGAGATTGGGGAGGGGGCATCCATACAAAGCCTCAAAATGGGTCATCTTCAGGCAATGTGATGGTTACTATTATACCACCATTCTCCCATTTGACCATAGTTTAGGTTTAGCACTTGTGGCTGTCCTCAAGTAAATCTCCAGACATCTATTCAGCCTCTTAGTCTGACCATCTGTATGGGGGTGGTAGGCTGTGCTACGGTTAAGGGTGGTTCCCAGTAGAGAGAATAGGGATTGTCAAAATTGACTTAAGAAAATCCATGATACGTGTAAATGGTGTCAAAGAAATTCTTGGCTACTGTATAGCCTGTATATGGGTGTTTGAGGGGTATGAAGTGGCATATTTGGTTAATCTGTCAACCATTACCAGAATTGAGTCCCAACCATGAGAAAGAGGTAAACCTTCAATAAAACTAATGGTTATATTATCAGCCCATGGTCTGGTAGGTACTAGCAAAGGTTGAAGGAGCCCAGGACTGATCCATTGTTGGATTTGCTTCTTCATACCTAGCCAAAAGAAGTGCTGGGACACCTTCTTTGTAGTTCCTAAAATGCCAGAGTGGCCACCAAGGGGAGAATGGTGAAGTTCCCTTACTATCCTCTCTCTTAAACCCCCTTATTACCAATCACCACTTTCCCTTGATATCTTAGAAGACCATCACAATATGAATAAGATGAGAAATCTCCATTCTGCAGTAATACACCCTCCACGATTTCTTGTATCACAGTATCCCTTTTTTTATGTAATTGTAAAGCCAAACTCCAATAGCTTAGATATTCACTTCTGTTGTAATCCACTAGTGACTAACTCTCTAATCCATGAGGTATTCAAGACTCTCATGATCAATTTTTATTTAGAATTTCTGCCGGCATAAGTAGTATCTCAATTTCTCCACAACCACAAGAACTCTTTTTCATATGTTGACAACTCCAAGTGCTTAAGACCCAAAGCCTTGCTTATGAAAGTAATTGGTATTCCATCTTGCATTAGTACAGCACCATATACAATTATGACAAGCATCAATTTTCAGAATAAATGGTTTTGTAAAATCATGTATTGTAAGGACTGGGGCTTAAGTTATAACTTCCTTAGATTCTTGAAAAGACTTCTCAGCTTCATCACTCCAATTGAATGAGTTCTTTTGCAGCAGCTTGGTCAAGGGTTTACTAACCAACCCATAATGCCTAATAAATCTTCTATAGTACCCTGTCAGACACAAAAACCCTCTCAACCCCTTAACTGTTGTAGGCGTAGGCCACTTCAACGTACTCTCTACTTTAGAGGGTCAGTTGCTACCCCATTGCCAGATACTATGTGTCCCAAGTATTCCACCTCAGTAGCCCCAAATGTGCACTTACTCCACTTGACATAAAGTTGATGCTCTCTTAGCCTCTCTAGAGTTTTCCCTCGATGGTCTATGGAGCTCTATGGTGAGGCTGTAGATTAAGATGTCATCAGGCTAAGAAAATTTTTTCTCAAAAAATCATTAGATACTGAAAATTCATGAGAGCTTGAAAGGTGGCAGGAGCATTTTTGAGACCAAAAGGCATTAGTTTGAGCTCATAGTGACCATGTTATGTTTTAAAGGCTGTTTTGTGAATGCCTTCCTCCCTCACCCTGATTTGATGGTATCCTAATCTTAAATTCAGCTATGTAAAAAAGAACTTAGACCCATGCATCTCATCGAGAAGTTCATCTATGATAGGTATAGGAGACTTGTCCTTGATTGTCAAGCTGTTCAATTCTCTGTAATCTATGCACATCCTCCAAGTGCCATCTTTCTTCTTGACTAGGAGGACTGGAGAAGCAAAAGGACTGTAGTTCTTCTGTATAACCCCATTTTCGAACAACTCATCTACTAATTTTTTAATTTAATTCCTCTGAAAATAGGGACACCTATAGGGTCTCTTGTTAACTGCCTGACCTTCTGAATTCAAGGGAAGGTTGTGGTCAAACTCCCTAAGGCCTCATTTGGTATATGGGAATCCAAGCCAAGGAATGGGTATTTGATTCCTGTGTAATACTTACTTATGTTTGGCTCACTCATTAAATTGGATATGGGTATGGGTATTAGTTTCCGATGGGAATCAAATACCTACAATTTATTGTCATCTGATACCCGCGATGAAGGGTGGGTTTCTAATGCCCATACGTAAGGAATCTTAAAATTTATCAACAATGTTTTTTTTAAAAAAATAATCTAATCTAACTCTATCCTAATCTCCCATTCGTTCATATCCATCTTTCCTTTCTCTCTCTCTTAACTCCAGTACCCAACTCATTTTCTAAATCTAGTACTACCAGTTGCTGTTGCAATGGACGCAAGGAAGAGCATTTTTTTATTCTTTTGAAGTTTAGCAGTGAAGTTATTAATAAAAATAGCAATGATAGTTAAAATGGTGTTTCTTTTTTCATTCGCCCATTTAATGAATAATATATGTTTATTCATCTTTCTTACTCTGTTAAATTATGTTTTGAAAAGTTGATTATGAACATACATTAAGAATTAAAAAGAATTCCGGGAGGCAAAAAAAAAAAAATACTGCTTTAAGCTTGAAATTGAAATGAATAATAATTTGCATATTTCTGGAAATTATAAAAATGGAATCTTAATTAGGTTTGAAGAAATTCATTTTCTTTAAGAAAAAAAATTAATATAGTGAAAAATTATAACTATTATATCATGTTATAGGTAGTAGTATTATAAAGTATTAAAAATAATGACAGTAGGTAAGCATGTGACTCAAAAGTAAAATTGGTAATCTAATTCCAATTTCATGATTAAGACAAAAGTAAAGACCAAACATAGGTATGGGAATGTTGAACTCCTATCATTCCTGGATATCAGATTACTATGTAATACATGCCCATTCCTACACAACCATTCCCGAGTACCAAACGAGGCCTAACTGGTGGTAGCCACATTGGTTCTGCAAAGACATCAGGATATTCTTCTATCAAAGCTTTAATTTGAGGGTGGATGGGACTTTCCTCCTGTTGTGCTTAAGATCCTTCCTTGCACTACTGGCATTTATAAAACTTAAAGCCACTACATCCTCCAATCTTTTCACATGGCAGTCCACCCTATTCATTTTGAAACCAATTGTCATTTCTTTGAAGTCAAAAGTGACGGAACTTATAGTCTTTAGCCACGGAACACCCAACACTGCATCACACCTAGCTTGATAATCTTCATCTCAATTTGGAACTCCATATTCTACATCTTCCACTTGTAATCTTTACATTTTCCTTGGCTGGACAACTTTGCCATGGCTTCTCTGGGTTCCACTATGCAGCAGGTCTAGCATCCAGAAAATTGTGTGTGCTACCACTATCAATTAACACATGGACTTACTTCTTTCCCACCTTCCCAATCAGCTTTAAAGTATGAGGAGTTGCACTCCCAGCCAAAGCATGCAAAGAGATGCCTAAATCCTCTTGAGTCTCTTCAGGTTCCCATCAACTTGAGCTTCTAAGGAGTCATGCCAAATCTCCTCTTCTTCGTTGTCATCAACCCCTAACTTGTAAATTTGTCTGTGCTTGCACTAATGTCCCACTTTAAAAACTTTCACAATTATAAAGCAATCCGTTTTCCCTTCTGGCTAACAAATCTGCCTGGGTAAGCATTTTCATGGGATAATTAGGTCTGCTGTTGGATGAGTCAGTCTTTTGGTCGAGTGAATTAGCACTAGCGGGGAATTTGGAGAAACTGGTACTTGCACCGGGTGTTTGTGTGTTCTGGTTACGCATTGTGTTGGTTTTTTAAGGGTTGGTGAATAGGGTGTATAGGGAATTGCTTCTGAACGTGGGGGGTTCTTTGTTTCTTACTCGCTACTTCCCAATGTAATTCTTCCACTCTAGCAATGCTAATGGTCTGAACCAGAGTAGTGGGGAAGTGAGATTGCACAATGAATTTTATTTCCTCTTTCAAACCTCTAATGAAATTGTTCACATAGAATTTTCTCCTACAATGAAAGATTATCTGCCCTGATAGCCCTTAATTCTTCAAATGTATCCTGATAAGCCAAAGTACCACTATGAGTACCAGTCTCCTGTAATGTAGAAAATTCTCCTTCTATATTCTCATATGCTTGAGGACCAAATCGAACAGTTACTACATGAGTAAATTCTTCCCAGGCTATCTGACGAAGAAGATGAGGACCTTCAAAACTCAACTCTAAATAAAAATACAACACTCCCTTTTATTTTTTCTACATGAGTAAATTCTTCCCAGGCCAGACATTCAATTTCCTCACAAAAGTTCTGGTACCAAAACTCAACATTTCCCTCAAAATGCATGGTGGCCAACTCCACTCTAGCATATAAGAATACACTCCTATATTTGAAGAACTTATGGCACTTTCTAATCCACCCTCTATGATCTACCCCTGAAAACATAGGAAATTCAAGTTTGAGGTTCTTTTTACAAGTCTCATTCACTCCCTTATCAATTTTTACTTCATCCCCATACTTACGAATTTGAATAATTTCTACGGAGTCGTCAACAGGTATGGTATCAGGGATTACCTTCCTCCAGTGAACATTAGTTAGTCCTTTCTCAATGGTGAGGCTCCCAAAATCGAGTTTAAACTGCTGCATCCAACTGCTCCTTTCCCAGTACTATCCACTTTGTCATTCTCTTTTCCAGATCTGTTACCTTGCGTAGCCATCAGCAACATACGGATCTCCTCCATGTTTTTGCTCAGAGAACAGCTATCTCTCCTTTCCTCTCTGTGATCTGAGTTTGCAAGGTTTCTCCAAGGCTGGCCACCATTCCAGTCAATCTCTGATCAGTTGATTTAAGATTGTTCTCCAAGGTTTGTAATCGTGTATCCACCATCTTTCTCAGACTACCTCTCGATTGAGATAGCTCTGATACCAGATTTGTTATGTCTTGGTTTCAGATAACACAAGCCAATCCAACAATTGGCGCATTGGGATTAATTTGGGATATAATTAATGAGGGAGATGTGCGAGAAGAAATGAGAATGATATTTAGAAAAGATTTAGAGAAGAGAGAGGATATGAGGGAGAGAAAGAAGAGAGATAGTTGGAGAAATTTGTGAATCATTTATGCCCAATCATGGTGGAATTTCTCAGCTAATGACAACGAAGGCACATGGCCATGCATTCTAACAAACTAATAGAAAACAGTAAAACGGCACCGTTCGAGGGTTACATGGAAATATCCCAAGGACGCATTGAAACAACGTCGCTAACATTAAAAGAAAGCGCACAACTACTTGTACGGCTCCTACTTTATTCGACCTAAGATGGAACGATGCCGTTATTGGACAAATCCAAAAAATAACGGTCATCCCCAATTTATTTAGAAAACCCTAAGCCATAGAAAACCCTAAGCCATTACACAGTTATTTGAAATCTCAATCGCTACACCTCCTTACGTCATTCACATCTGCGCCTCTCCACTACTTCGATGCCGGTAGAACATGGAGGCCAACCGCTCACCACTGCAGGCGATGACAGCCCGGAAATCCATGAGGTTGTTTACCATCAAAATCAATTTAGGGAAGGGTGGTTTTATTGCGATCAGCATTCTCCTTGGGGGACCGACAACGATCCAAAGATTAGAGAGATGTGTAGATTTAGAAAGGAGGACGTGAAAACAACAAAAGGACATGAATATGGTAAAGGGGGACGCCAACCGCAGGGAGTGGGAGTGGTGGAGAGAAGGCGGCGGCAGGAGGCACCACCACTAGTATTTTTCGCCTATTCTGATTTCTATGTACTTGGCTCTTACCATATGCAAATCTGACTCTCTATTTCCTTCCTTTTTCACTCTTTATTTGATAAAAGTTTTTGTGCCTGACGGACTGGGTTTTTAGATAAAAGTGAAATGGGTTTCTTGGTAATAGTAAAACGGAAACTATTAAATTCTTAAAGATGAATTTTTCTTTTAAATGAATTTAAATCTATTTTTTGTTAAAAAAATAATACATTTCATTTTTTTAAGTGTAGTGTAAAATATTGTGATGTACCCTCCGTCCCAAACTAATGGCTACTTACCTAAAATGTTCAATTTTCTCTCTCGTACCCACTCACAACACTTACTTTTCCGACATGTTTTCTTAATCTCCACGCATTCAATTTTAGTAGCCATTGGTTTGGGACGGAGGGAGTACCTATTTAGTTATGTATACTATTTATATGCTCTAAATTGAAATTGAAGACTTCTACACAATATTATCTATGTTTTCAAAGTGAATCAATCTGACTACACAATATTATCTATGTTTTCAAAGTGAATCTGGTCTACAACAACAACAACAACATTACCCCAGTGCCGCAAAGGCTCCCACCTACGGTGGGGTAAGGGGGGTTCGGATGTACGCAGCCTTGCCCCTGTATTAAAGCACAGAGAGGCTATTTCCAGATGACCCATGATGAAAATTGCGTCGAAAATTGCATGGACTGACTGCTGCTTCATCACAAAGAAGCGCAGACAGTTTAGTGACCCATTTTGCTTTATTCCATCATATTCCCAAGCCAAAAAATAGCGAGTCTTTGGCTCCATCGGAAATGATGGAAAAAAAAGTGAATCTGATCTGTGTAGCAATATTTCTCTCTATGAGGGGGGCTAAGGGGTTTTCATACAGGAAGGTGGCAGAACTTCCAATGTTATCTTTAGAGGGTTCTTCTAAGATTATTGCAAGAGATTCGGGAGTGTTTATTCAAGTTAAGGAAGAAGATGCAGACGCAGAACTTTCTTTTCTTAGTTGTTGATGGGGGGGTATTGTGAAATTCTACAGAAAACAAATAACAAGAACAATCAGGCTTTCACATCAGTTGTTGTCTAGTAGGTTGGTTTGATTGTTATGTAGGATCGGAATTGGAAGTCGCTACTTGGGCAACAAAAGTGTGGAAGACGGCAGTGGCGGTAAAAGTTAGGAGGTTAGCAGGATCGAAGATGCTCTTTATTCTTCCGTCTCCAGCTGAAGTTGATCGGGTCTTCAAAGAAGGTCTCCAGATGAAAGATGGAGTTCCGATGTCAGTGCATAAATGGTGGAGATCGACGGGGTGCGTACATCCTGGCTCTAGACGAAGAGAAAGATGGATATTAGTTAAAGGACTTCCGCTTCATTTGTGGAGTCACAGTTGCTTCGTGAATATTGGTGAGTTGTGGAGGTTTTGTTAAAATTGATGAACACTGGGGTTCGTCGTGGGAATTTGTAAGGATTCAGGTGAGAGAAGGAGGTATTATTCCACCATCAGTGAACATTGTAACAGGAAATTCATGTTGCAAAGTTCAAGTTTATGAAGACAAAGTGCCGGTGATGGGTCCTTGTCCTGCTGATATTGATAAGGAATCGGTTGCGGATGAATCCAATTGGTCGTATGAGCTTCGTGCAATTTGGGCTTATGAAGAACAAAAGGTCATATTCCGGTAAAAAGTCGCCGGCTGGAAAAAATGAGTGGCCGGTGGAAAGTACAGAGCGTGATTTTCGATCAAATGATTGTTTGAATATTAGTGATGGTGCCGTTATCACTAATCCCAAAGGAAAGTCAATTGCTGCAGGCGCAAAATACGTTGGGAGAATCGTCGAAGGAGAGGTCTGGTAACGGAAATCAAGGAGGTAATACTATTAGGCTCCGTTTGTTTGGCGGAAAACAACTTCCGGAAAACATTTTTCCCATTTTCCACAAACACCGGAAAATGGGGAAAATGTTTTCCAAAGAAGTGGTTTTCCTCCATTCCTAAGGAAAACGTTTTCCTTACCTCCACCTAAGGAAAACGTTTTCCGAAAAATGCTAACACTTCAATTGTTGTTTTACGAAAATTATTTTTTAAATATACCCAATTAATTAAAAAATGTCTAAAAATATTTTATTTTTATGAATATTTTGCAATATGTTAAATTATTAACTTTAGTCCATTATAATTACAAAACTATATTTCCATTTTACTTTATAATTGAAATTGGAGATAATGACTAATTTATTGATTATTTCTTTTTAATATATACTCTAGGTGATCAAAATTAATGTATCTAAAAAAGTTTTCCGGAAAGCATTTTCTTAAAGTTCACCAAACAGTGAAAATTACATTTTTCGGAAAACATTTTTCAAGAAATCGTTTTCCGAAAAACATTTTCCAAGAAATCGTTTTCCGGAAGTTATTTTCCGCAAAACAAACGAAACGGAGCCTTATTCATGATCGGCCTTCTATTATTGGTGGCAATTTAAATTTTCAGAGCCATAGCAATAAATTTGGGCCCAGTGGTAATGTGGGTAGTGGGCTGAAAGGTTCTAATTTAATGCAATTTGGTTCAGTTGACCTTCAAACCCTTGTGGAGGCCCATCGCCCTAAGAATGGGTTGAGTAAACTGGATTCACTAATTCCATTGAGTGGGCCTAACAATATTGCTCCAATAAACCAAGTGGATCAGCCCAAGATATTGACGCAGATCCAGAACAGTGCGCTGCAATACAACCGAGGAATTAGAAGAATTTCGAACCAGAAAACCAAATTGCACTGGGCGATGAATGCGAAGCGAGGTAGTAAAGGACGCAAATGGATCTGGACTCCCAAGGCAAATACGCATAGTACAGCTAGTGGAGCGAAAATTGATATGATGTCAAGCGACGAAAACAAACTGATCGAAGAGAAGAATTCGGTAATCAGGGGTGCGTACACTCTAGATCCCGCCAGCGAAGAATTCAAATGTGCGCAGGTCAGAAACAATCCAGCAGTGCTATAAGCTTGCTAGATCAAATGGAAAGCGATAATCTTGATGAAGATTTGGTGGATTTAGATATAAATATTTTTTCAGAGGATGACGATGATGAATGGTGGGAAAGCGAGACCGGGTCGGACGAGGAATTGCTTTTGGATGAGTTACGTGTGTACCCTGATAGTCCTTTATCTCCTCATCTTTATGTGGCAGAGGCAGCAAGGTATGATGATACAGCAGATAACAGAAAGTCTGAAGATATTCCATATCATGTTACTTTGAGCAGGACACTATTTTGGAAGGGGAATTGACTTGGGTTTCGAAAACACTTTTTCTCTCTCACACCGATCAGCCAGATGTTATGAATGGGCGAGGAACCAACTCTGTTCGATGTACTGATTTCTTCTTACAATATTTGACTCCTTTACCTGGTTCAATTCGGTATTCGGTATAATATGGTCATCCTCTTTCCTGCATTGACTCACTTCAGGTATTCTTTTTCAAGGCCTTTTGTTCACTACATTGATAATGAAAACAGAATTCTACCAGAGTCTATTCATTCTAAACATTGTTCCCAGCCTACTTTTTGCCAAATGGAGTGGTGATGAGGAAAATTCAGTGGTTTTTAAATCTTTAGGTGGAGAATCAGATGATCGGGATCCACAATATATTATGGATAAATTGGGAGTGTCTTTGTATAATATGAATGGAAATGTGATGAAAACAGTAGTTTCGCAACAAGGAAAGGTGAGCCGAAGGAAAGGGATCGGGATAAGAGAGTTGCTTAAATTATCATCGTCGGTTAATTATAGGGAGTTTGTGGGGAGGAGGAGAAGTTCTTTTAAAAGTTTCTCATGAAGATAGTATCCTGGAATGTATGTGGTCTTGGTGACCGTTTAAAGCGAGGGAAGGTGAGAGAGATGTTGGTGCGAAATACTCCAGATATAGTTCTTCTTCAGGAATCTAAGCGTGAAATGGTAGACAATTTGTTGATTAAGAGTATATGGGGATCTAGATTTCATGATTGGGAGTTTCTCCCATCGTGCGGTGCTTCTGGGGGTATTATTGTTATGTGGGATTCTAGAATAACATGTAAAAAGGATGTGATTGGTGGTTCTTTCTCCCTATCAGTTTGCCAAGAAGTTCGAGGGAAAGGTGAGTGGTGGTCACATCAGTCTACGGCCCCACTCGTCCTAGATTGAGAGAAGTTTTTTGGGAGGAACTAAATGATTTGGCAGGTCTTTGTAGTTCCTGTTGGTGTCTTGGAGGTGATTTTAATGTAATCAGACGTTCATGGGAAAAAAAAAAAAGGGGGGGGGGGTTCTACGGTGACTGCAAGTATGCTAGGTTTTGATGCGTTCATTTGTGATAATGATCTCCGAGAAATTGAACTCTCAAATGGCCAATTCACTTGGTCAGTTTTGGGTCAACGACGGGTTGCATCTAGGATTGATCGATTCCTTTTTACGGCAGAATGGGAGGAGCATTTTCTCTCTTTGGTCCAGAAGCTGTTAGAGAGACCTGTTTCAGATCACTTTCCTGTTCTTTTGGAGTCGTTCCCTGTGATCTGGGACCTACCCCGTTTCGCTTTGAAAATATGTGGATTACCCATTCTAATATTCATGATATGATAAAAAGATGGTGGAATGAGTCCCATATTCAAGGGTGGGCTGGGTATGTGTTTATGCAAAAAATTGAAGTTCGTAAAGGAGAAGTTAAAGGGGTGGAATAAGGAGGTGTTTGGGGATATTAGGTGTTCGAAACAGGCAGTTTTGCAAGAAATTGCTGGTATTGATAGACCGGAGGAATCAGCGACAATCTCTTCTGAACAGGAGGGTTGTCGGAGTGAGTTGAAGAACAATCTTGATGAACTTCTTATGCGAGAAACTATTAGTTGGCATCAAAAAATCCAAGGTAAAATGGGTTAGAGAAGGTGATTGCAATTCTAAATTTTTTCATCGGTTTGCAACTGGTGGGAGAAGGAGAAGTTATATTTCAGAAGTTCAGCTTGATGCGGGGGAGATACTGAATAATCCTTGTTTGATTTCTGATTCCATCACAAGCTACTACAAGAGTCTTTTCCATGAGGAGAGCCTTAATAGACCTCGTTTAGAGGGGTATAGATTGGTGTCCGATTGATCATGACAGAGCTAATTGGTTGGAAAGAGAATTCACAGAGGCTGAGATTCGTAGTGCTGTTGATGGGATGGCGAAATATAAGTGATGGGATGGCGAAATATAAGGCCCCTAGGCCAAAAGGTTTCTCGATGGGTTTTTTCAATCATGTTGGGATATTGTGAAAAACGATCTTATGAGGGTTTTTGAGGAGTTCATAGGGAATGGTATTATAGGCAAGAGTTTTAATTCTACTTTTATTGCTTTGGTGCCTAAAAAAGATCGTTTAGTTAAGGCTAATGATTTTAGACCTATCAGTTTGGTGACAAGTGTTTATAAGATTATCACGAAAGCTTTGTCACTTAGACTGAGGGTCGTGTTGGAAGATACTGTTTCCGAAGCTCAGAGTCCTTTTGTTGGGGGTAGACAAGGGATTGATGCAGCGTTGATTGCGAATGAGTTGGTTGAGGATTTTCGAAGAAGGGGAAAGAAGGGGAGTTGTGGTGAAGCTCGATTTTGAAAAGGCCTATGATAGAGTAAGTTGGTGTTTATTAGATCACGTTCTTGAGCGAAAAGGATTTGGAGTTAGGTGTTCAGCGCCACATTTCTCGGTCCTTATTAATGGCAAAGCCCATGAGTGATTTGAGGCTTCTAGAGGGCTACGCCAGGGTGGCCCTTTACCTCCTTTTCTTATTACCTTAATTGTAGATATTTTGAGTAGACTTCTAGTCAGGGGAGAGGAGGTCGGAATTGTGCAAGGGTGTAAAGTGGGAAGAGATAATACCATGGTTTCTCATCTTCAATTTGCTGATGACACAATATTGTTTCTTGATGAGGGTGTTCGTAATTTTAAGAATGTACTCACTATTCTTCAGCTTTTTGAGAGTGTGTCTGGGTTGAAGATTAACTTGGTAAAATGTGGGATTGTTGGAATCAATATGGGAGAGGAAGTGGAAATGAAATACGCTCCCTTAATCGGGTGTCAGGTCCTTCCTTGGCCGTTATCTTATCTTGGTGTTCCTTTGGGCGGTAATCCGAGGACAATCACTTTTTGGGATCCAGTTCTAGAGAGAGTTAATAAACGCCTAGCATGTTGGAAACGTGCCTACTTTTCTCTAGGTGGACGAATTACCTTGATTCGTGGATGTCTTGCTAGTATCCCACTTTATTACCTTTCTCTTTTTAAAATCCCGACAGTTACGGCTGAGAATATTGAGAGGGCGATGAGGAATTTGTTCTGGGAAGGATCAGGAGAGGAAAAAAGAGATTATTTAGTTGCCTGAAACAAAGTTTGTCGACCTAAAGAGGAGGGTGGCCTTGCATTGGGCAACCTGATTAATCCTAATATCTCTTAGTTAGTAAATGGCTATGGCGTTTTCCTCGTAAACTGCAATCTATTTGGCATAAATTGATCAAGAGTAAATTTGGGATGCATAGTAATGGTTGGGATACTGTTTTAAGAGGTTCTAGTACGCACAAAAGCTCGTGGAAGTTTATACATCAGTGTTACCGCTTGTTTTACCCTTTTATCCGGTTGAAGGTAGGTAATGGGGCTCAACGGTTTTGGGAAGATGTTTGGTCAGGAAATTCTTGCCTAAGGGATATTTTTCCTCGTTCATATCGTCTTTCTTGAGTTCATTGGGCCCCTATTGCTGAGTTTCGGGTGTTTGACAAAGGAGGGGATTCTGTATCATGGAATTTTCATTTTTTTTCGTGATCTTAACGATAGAGAATCTGATGATGTTGGTGCTCTTCTTTCTCTTCTATCCCATGTCCGATTATCAGATCGACAGGATTACAAGGCATGGGCTTTGGAAGACTCCGGGAAATATTCGTGTAAATCATTTCTTAATTTCTTGATATGGAGTCCCAATCCGTCTATATTTCCCCTGGCATCTTGTGTGTGGAAGTCCAAGACTCCTTTCAAAATTCGAGCATTTGTGTGGCTTTTGGTGCTTAATATACTGAACACAAACGACAAGTTGCAGCTTCATAGACCTACTAAATGTTTATCACTAAACCAGTGTGTGAATTGCAAGGTATCTGATGAGACACCTGATCATATTTTTCTTCACTGCAGCATGGCTCAATATCTTTGGAGTCGTCTGTTTGAGGTGGCCAATGAAATTTGGGTTAGCCCACGATCTATTTTTTTCTTTTCTCCAGATTGAGTTTAAAGGATTTGGAAAAAGGAGAAGATGTGCGACTTTTGTGGAATTGTGGGGTTTTCACTGTTGTTTGGTGTATTTGGATGGAAAGAAATGCGAGAATTTTCAAAAACCGATTCTTACCAAAAAATCTCTTCTGGGAAAAGGTGGTCTCTTTAGCCTTTCTCTGGGCATATGCAAATGGAGCCTCTCGAGGATTATCACTTAATGACTTGAAAAGAGACTAGGTTGCTGCTATAGTTTCATATAGGATTCTTGTATTTTTACTTTGCTGATGGACTCCTTGTCCGTCTATTTGTAATTTACTCTTTTTCTCAATAAAGTTTCTTTTTCTATTAAAAAAAATTATATGTTCTTGTATCATTTTGTTATGTAAAAAACCAAGATTAATATATGTAATTATATGTATGTTAGACTTCAAAATCTTAATTATATTATCATAAATTATATCTTTATTTTTAAAAAATATATACAAATATACATTTATGTATATTCAAAGTCACTACCATTCTGTTACCAAAAAGCTTAACAGCCTAGTTTTGAGGATTATAATAGCAAAATAATATTTAGGCAAAACCCATAATTTGGTCACTGGACTATTGATCATTTTCAAATGCCATCACTGAACTTTATTATTTTCACATGTCATCATTGAACTTTTACACTATTTTAAATGTTGTACCCTAAAAAAACTATTTTGAATGTGCTCATTCTGTCCAAAAACTCGCTTAAAATGAAAAGGAAGTTAGTTACTGACCTCACATGACTAGTTTTCCACAAAATCGTTATGGTTCATTAACTCATGCTTAAGGAAAAAGAAAAAAAATGATAAAAGAAAAAAATGAAAGGCCAAAATATAGTTTACCCCCCAAAGTATCCACCGATTCCCACTTTGCACCCCTTTTTAAAAAGTTGGTCTCTTTGGTACCTAAGTTTCCAATTTTTCCCACTTTGCACCCTCCGTCAAATGACTGTTAGAAAGCCACCGTTAAATAGCACGTGGCTCGTCACACGAGGCAGTGGCGGATCCACGTTAGCCACAAGGGGGTCAATTGACCCCCCTGAGTTTTCTGTCTATACCCACTTTAGCCCTTTAATTTTTGTTCAGATTATGCTTTGACCCCCCTGAAAAATATCAGTTGACCCCCCTCAAAATTTACATTAACCCCCATACATATAAATTAAATTTTACACAACAAACCTTCACCTATTCATTTAGTTTTCCGTTGGCGGACTAGCTTTTAATTCAGTTTTCCTTCTGCGATTGTGAGATCTGCGATAGCAAAGTGCAGACCGCGGAGAGATGGAGGAATCACGAATGGATTTTGCGGCAACGCAACCACCATCGTTGTCACTCTGAACAGGTATTTTTGTTCCGTTATCGGCTCCTCGCCTCCTCCTTTTAGTCTCTAGTTTCAAATCCGAAAATCACCAAATTTCTAAATCCCCTAAAAATTAGGGTTTTATAATTGGAAACAAATGGTGGTGATATTGAGGGACAGTGCAGTCTAAGGATGGGTATGGAAGCCCTAAATTGGGGTAAAATTCTTGACCTAGTGATAAAATTAGCACTAAAAGCATGGGTTTTGGAGAGAATTAGCTCACCTAAACACTGAAAGAAGTCATACTGATTATCTATTGTTTGTTTGTTGTTGGTTTTGTTGATTGCTTGTTGCTTATTGCCTGTTGTTTTTAAGTTATTAGTACTGTATGTGACTGTGAGATGGGTGAGGGTGAGGTCTACATTTCGTTTTCCTTTGTTTATGTTTCTAACTACTCCCTCCATCCCAAATTGATGTTCAAAATTTTTCATATTTGCTCTTGATAAAGAGCAGATTTGAATTTCTTTGGGTAATTCATTTTGGGACGGAGGAAGTATTTGTTATGCAAACATGATCATAATATATAAAGACGGTTGCTAATATGCTGAGAAGGTTATGAATAACCAGTTTTGTTTTGCTCCAATTAATATTAGAGACCCAAAGACCATGACACTAATCAGCTGTCCATGTATTCATGGTTTTCTAACTACTTAAGTACATTTTTCCCTTTGTTCTTTTGTTTCTTACTAGTCTTCAACTTGCTGCCAATTCCAAACCTACAAAAAGAAAATCACTTTTCTCTCTTAAACTTAACATTTTGTTTATCTTCAAATTCAGTTTGAGACTTATAGATATAATTTGACTTGGCTACTTCTCGGTCTACATCTAGCGCGTCCCGGATGTTTGAAACTCTAAGCTATAATCTTGTTTAATGATTTTTATCATCAAAACTTGAACTCGGTACAAGGAAAAAATAGGCTCTATATGTCGCATTAACTATTAATGGTATTATAGTGTGTTTTAAAATTTTCCGTTTCGTATGTAAAAGTTTGACCCCCCTGACCATGAATCCTGGATCCGCCACTGCACGAGGGGTGTTTTCATCCTTTCGGTGTGGGTTATTTTTTCTTTGAAACATAACATGAAACGATGGCGTTGGGCTGGGAGAAAAAAAAAAAAAAAAAAAAAAAAAAGGAAAAACAAATAACGTATTGCATGCATTCGTCATCAAATCGCGTACACCACCCCATTCCCGTCTCCGACCAACACCTCCGACCCACCTCCTCTATTCTTCATTGTCATCACAATAATCTTTAATTTTTGATTTATGTTTTGATTTGGAAGCCCAGATCTGGGTTTGTTTCATTGTTATTTTGATTTGATTTTGATTCTAATTCGATCTCTGATTTTGATTTGGGTTTCATTTAAGTTTCGATCTTTGATTTTTTATTTAGATTTCGATTTTTGATTTAGGTTTAGAAACCCATATTTGGGTCTGTTCCACTTTTTGTTTTGGATTTCGATTTTGATTTCGATTTAGGTTCTGATCTCTAAGTTTGATCTGGGTTTGTTTCTCTCTAGGTTTGTTCATGCTTTAGAAACCCATCTGCACTTAGTTTCGATTTTGAAGATAGGCAATGGTGGGTGGTGGTGGTGCTGGTGGTAGGTATGGTGGTAGGTATGGTGGTGCTAGTGGTAGCTCTAGTATGAAGAAGACAATACATAAAAGACATTTAAGCCCTCTTTTTCTCAAGTCAAAAAGACTAAAATGCCTATCATGTGACATGCACATGACATTGTCTGTTAGTTTTCTTAACAGCCATTTGACGGAGGGTGCAAAGTGGGAAAAATTGGAAACTTAGGTACCAAAGAGACCGACTTTTCAAACGGGAGCGCAAAGTGGGAATCGGTGGATACTTTGGGGGGTGAAATGTATTTTGGCCAAAAAAAAATGAAAAAAAAAGGGAGCCACCCCCGTCTCCACCAATAAAAAGAAAAAATGGCAGCCGTCACCGTCTCCACCAATGCAGCAGCCACCATAACCATCACCACCAACAATAAATTTTCCACCCACCACAACTACTAAAATCACCATAACTAGCAGAATGAAAATAAAATAAAATAAAAAATCAAAACCCTAAAACACACATCACACCAAGCTCGTCAACGCCAATCCATAGAAAATGACACTGGAAATCATAAACATCATGGATTTCAGAACGAAATTGTGACAAAGAGGACGAAATTGGGAAGGGGAGAAGGAGAGTACAGAGAGAAAGTGAGAAATTGGCATTCTTTATCCAAAAAGTGCGACAAGGAGAATGAAATTGGGAAGGTGAGAGAAGAATAGAGTGGTTAGATTAGTTGATAGGGAAGAACGTATGAAATTGGTTTCTTAACCATGGAAGGAGCTCATTTGGGCTGATGACGAAGGGGTTTTGGGGGTTTTTGGTTTTCTTTGCCTTTTTTCATTAACTTTGAGTAAACGAATCATAACGAATTTTGTGAAAAGTACGTCACGTGGGGTCACATGACTAACTTCCATTACTTTTTTAGTGAATTTTTAGATAGAGTGAGCCCATTTGAAATAGTATATGAGTTCAATGATGACATTTGAAAAGAAAAAAAAAAGTTTAGTGATCACATTTGAAAATGGCTAAAAGCTTAGTGACCAAAATATAGGTTTTGCCTAATATATATCCAGACTCGTTGACATTCAGTACCAAACGAACTTAATTGGTCAGCACCTAGCATCTAGACACTACCTCCTGATCAGCCAGCACTGTATTTAGCAATCAGCAACAAGCGGTTAATACTAACAACCACACTATGTCATATTTGACACATTTGGTGATCAGTGTTGTACGGAACAAACTGATCTCAGGTTAAGCTCTTCATCACATAGCTAACTGGGCCTACAAACATCTCATAAGTATCCTTCCAACAGTTCACCTTTGCTAGTTTTACCACGCTTACACAATGACTTTAGTCTAGGCAATACCATCTGATAGACACTACCTCCTGATCAGCCAGCACTGTATTTAGCAATCAGCAACAAGCGGTTAATACTAACAAACACACTCTCTCATATTTGACACATTTGGTGATCAGTGTTGTACGGAACAAACTGATCTCAGGTTAAGCTCTTCATCACATAGCTAACTGGGCCTACAAACATCTCATAAGTATCCTTCCAACAGTTCACCTTTGCTAGTTTTACCACGCTTACACAATGACTTTAGTCTAGGCAATACCATCTGATAGACACTACCTCCTGATCAGCCAGCACTGTATTTAGCAATCAGCAACAAGCGGTTAATACTAACAAACACACTCTCTCATATTTGACACATTTGGTGATCAGTGTTGTACGGAACAAACTGATCTCAGGTTAAGCTCTTCATCACATAGCTAACTGGGCCTACAAACATCTCATAAGTATCCTTCCAACAGTTCACCTTTGCTAGTTTTACCACGCTTACACAATGACTTTAGTCTAGGCAATACCATCTGATAGACATTTTGTTTACCTTTCCAAGCCTTCCCTGCCATAACGTGAAGATATTCTAATGAAAGTTGCACATTGATTTTTTTTCCTTTCAAATATACACATCTATACTGGTATTCACTACTTCAAATGCACTTCTCCACTTCAAGCCAAGTTGTCTCTTAGTTCTGCCTCATTCCATACTAAAGCAATCTTACCAATAGTCCCATAAAATTAAAAATAAAAGGTAAAATCATTCATATTATGATATTCATCTACCACCTAACAATTAGACTGTATCTCCTCATTGTCCAATCTAAGTGATATCTACGACTAATAGCATCATCTCAAAATTAGAAAGTTAATAACTATTCAAACATTTGAGAAGGTGACACCCATATGTATCAATTAACTTAGAATATTCTCACACATTGATATGTATTCAAACATTTCCCTTCTCTGCTTGATAAATTAAAGTGCACCTCTTCAATAGGGAAGGAAGGAGCAGTAAACCATGTTTATTCTAACGTTCTTCAG
>JAOWBW010001214.1:152298-282298 GCA_026119855.1 Campanula takesimana | reverse complement strand
AGTTTTTTCGTTGCAATTTAAACCTTCGACATAAATAAATTGCGTAAAAAGCCTTCTACATAAATTTTTGTTGCAATTTAAACCTTCTTCCAGTTAGCTAGTTAAAAATAGTTTAGAAAAATGCACTTTGACCCCCTATAAGTTATTCAATGTTTAGTGTTTCTCTAATATTTGTGCTAATTTTACCATCAACTATGCTAACATTGATTACACACTTTATCTACGCCAACATATATTATAAAAACGATGATTGCCTAATAATGAATAATTTATAGCTCACTCGATTTTTAAATCTTCATTTTAAAATAATAACTAATAGTTGATTGATTTTTTAATTTTTTAATTTACAATAATTTACTTACTTTATATGAATTTAAATTGACTTTAATTTAATATTATCATCAACAAATCATTAAAAAAAAGTCATTTTTGACAAATCATTTTTCAAAATACTCCATCTATCCTCACACTATAGTTTACACCTTTAAAAATACTTTTTACAATCATTTTATAATTTTATTAGAATAAATATCTTTTGCTACAATTTTTAAAAAAGCTTAATCAAAATAATCATAAACAATGGGACTACCATCTAAGATAGAGAGTGCTTGTGTATTAGGGATGACCAAAACCGGTTTCGGGCCCGGTTCCGGTTCGGAACCGCCGGTTCCGGTTCGGCATATATGTGACCCTGAACCGGCCCGCGCTTACACCGGTTCCGGTTCCGGTCATCACAATCCGGTTCCGGTACGGTTCCGGTCTGGTTCCGGTTCAGTCCACGCTACCTTTTTTTATTTTTTTTATCATACAATAATGAATAAACATGTTAAAATTTATTAAAAGACAAGAGATTTTTATTTTATAATACACTAATGAATAAACATGTTAAAATTTATTGAAAAATAAGGGATTTTTATTTTTTTTAATGGAAATGCCGATCCGGTTCCGGTCCGGTTCCGGTTCGCCATATATGTGACCCTGACTCGGCCCGCGCTTACCACGGTTCCGGTTACTCCGGTTCCGGTTTGCTCCGGTTCCGGGCTTTTCCGGTCCGGTTCCGGTCCGGTTTTCCGGTTCCGGTCCGGTTTGGCCATCCCTATTGTGTATACTTACTTATAATTATTTTAAAAGTGATTGTAAGAAAGTACAAATAAGTGAAGGTATTGTTCTAAGAAATATGTGAAAAGTTGACACTAATTTTACTATTTGTATTTATTTAGTTTTTTTCTACATATTTTGTAAATCATTTAACACAAATTTAGCACACATGTTTAACTCATGACACTGATTTGTATATGAAAATTTTAAGAAATATCTAACTCATTTAGCACAGAAATGTGTAACAAAATAATTTAGAAAATATGTTAAATTTGTGTTAAATGATTAAGAAAATATGTGAAAAATGTTTAGGAAATATTTTAAAATGTGTCATTCATGTTAACATGTTTACATTTTATTTAAGTATTCATGTATTACTTTTTATGTTGTCATACATTAAAATATATCTAAAAAAAGACTTTTAAAAAAAATGCAAGAAATTTAATAAGCTATAAGGGGTGAAAGTGCATGTTTTTAAACTATTTTTAACTAGTTAACTAGAAGAATGTTTAAATTGCAACAAGAATTTATGTACAAGGTTTTTTATGCAATTTATTTTTATTGAAGGTTTAAATTGCAACAGAAAAACTTGTACAAGGTTTTTTTTGCAATTATCTCTTTTTAGTTTGTCCGAGACTAAGGGTTTTAATTGCTTTATTTAGTTTGTCCGAGACTAAGGTTTTTAATTGCTTTATCACCTAAAAGGCACAATGAGACTCACTTGTCATTCTCACAACAAAAACTTTTTACCCGCTTTCTCTTTCCTACTTTCTCTTATTTACTTTTCATACTCACAACATTTACTTTCTCCGTGTAAATCAAACTAAGAACCTTAATCGGGACGGAGGGAGTAAAAAGAGGGAATATGTGTGTATAGTATAAAATTATTAATTTTCACAGATAAGACGTTATTATATAGTATTACTTACAATGTTCGATCAAAAAAATTTATTACTTACAATGTTTACAAATCATTATATGCATTTATATTATAAAGTTATTAATTTTAAAAAATAATAGATAATAATATCAATTTAGTCATTCAAAAATATTAAAAGGTAATTCATAATAATATTAATTTAAGGGTAAATCACAATTTAGTTAGCTGAGTTTGTCACGATGTTTTAAATGGTTATCAAATTTGTGTTCGTTACAATTTGGTTACTGAATGTGTCTTTTTGTTGCAATCATGTGTAATTTTGGTAGGCTTGTCAAAAACCTAATGAAAATGGATAAAAAAAAACCTAACAAGCTTGTTTCAAAATGGCAACGATCATCCCTACAGTTTAAATTATCACTCTACAACCCCTAACTCTTAACAAATGTTTAAAAAAACTAACATAGAGAGAAAAAATAAATATCTATATCCCTTAATCTTCAACCTTTTGCACAACCACCGACCACCTAAAAACCAGTACCACCTTTTTCTTGCCACCGTTGTCGTCGTGCCACCACATGGATTAAATTATACACTAACTTGAGCTTTTACATTTCAGTTGTTTTCCCATTCAAAAAGAAAAAAACAAAAGAATGCATTAAACTAAAGAAACACCATCAAAAAACTTTGTTTTTCACTAATTCCCTTCTCTTCTTCTCTACCCAAACACAATAGGCTCTTGTTACAAATGTGGGTAAGGGAGGCAAATCGAGCAAACCCATCAATAGAAATCGCCTCAAGTATTCAAGAAAAATAAAACCCATCCCCTACAAACTCCCCCAACAGCAACGTGAGTAGCAGCAGCAACAGCAATGGAGTCGCCAGGACATATGTACACAGACCATCGCTTTCTTCCAAAGTATTTTTTCCTCCTATTAAAATGAGTTAGAAGAAACAAGGGTTCAAGCTCCACGAACAAAGAAATAGCTTGAAAATGGGTTAATGATCAAATCGCCGATGCCTAAATTTGGGCAAAATTATGGGTATTCGTCCCGTATGCAGAAGATCATGTCACCGAGCATTCTCAATATTCATTCGCTTGTTCTTAGCCCCGTTACGGTATTGATTGAAGAACAATTTGACAAGTCTTTGTCGTCGACGGGGAATTCTTCGTCGGAGGAAGTTAGAGAAATTGCTAGCAAAGGGTTTTATTTACATCCGTCTCCTAGGGCGGTAACACTACGAGACGCCAGGGAGCCGAAACTGTTGCCTCTTTTTCTGTTGACGTCGATGCGAGTTTCTAGGTCTGTCTTCGTTTAAGGAGATCAATGGCAGATTTATTTCTTTTTAATTTTAATATATTAAAAATATTAAGGGTTTTATTGAAATTTTTGAAATAAAAGTCAATTTCAAATCTGAGGTTTATTTATTTATTTATTTTTGGTAAAAAAAAATAATGAAACCTGACTCGGGCTTTAGGGTTTCTATTCGTTAAGAGATAGGGGGCGTAGTGGGATAATGTAAACTGCAGGAGTGATCATTGCAATTTTGGAAGAAGCTTGTTACTTTGTTCATCCATTTTCGTTTTTTTGACATGCCAACCGAAATTACACTCGATTGCAACAAAAAGACACATTCAGTAACCAATGTGTAACGAACACAAATTTGATAACCAATTAAAACATCATGACAAACTCAAGTAACTAAATTGAAATTTGCCCTTAATTTAATGTTATTATTCAAATTTCAGTTGTCGTCATAAGTACAAACTATGTAACAACAAATCAAATTTGAGAAATATTGGATGCAATTCTCTTGTATTTATAAGCGGAACATTTTGATTTGTATAACATACATACCCATATTACAAAAAAGATCATTATGCATATTTATCAAATAGAAATATAAAAAGAAAAATACAAAAAAATGACAAATTATTTACGTGCATAGCACGGGTGACCTACTAGTCGATATATATTAGTATAATAAAGCAAAGTCATATACTATTCATAAAACACGCCTATAAAATATGACGTAAAATTTTATGTGTCGTATGCAGTGGCGAAGCCACACCTATGGCATGGGTGTCAAACGACCCCCTTAATTTTAGAGTTGTGTCATTTTTACCACCACCAAAATTTAAAATTTTAACATTTTCTACACTTTTTTTAATCATTTTGACACACTTTGATTTAGAAAAAAAATAACACAATATATTAATTTTGACCCCCTTTTATAATTTTTCTCGATTCACCACTGGTCGTCTGTGTATCTGTATATATATATATATATTTGAAGTCTGATTTTATTGTAAACATGTTGTTTTAATTTGAACTAGTTCATAGCCCGTCGAAATTCGGCGGGAATAATAAAGCTAATCAATTAAGAAAAACTGACGCAAAGCATTTTCAGAGAGAGAGAGAGAGTCTTAAAACTATAGTACAGAATTAAAGTTAGGTAGCAACTCATTATGATGAAAAGGTGAACCAAAAAAATCACATGTCATGGACATTTCTGGTGGATGATAAAACTCTTCGTCCATTAAATTTGTGATAAAGAAAACATATCAAAAGTTTACATGACTGGCTTCATGGATATCAATCTCAAGTGACTTACCAAGCACCTGTTGAGCAGTCAAACGCTTCTTGGGATCTGGCTCTAACATCTGCCTCACAAGACTCTTGGCATTTTCAGAAATTTGAGGCCAGGGGTCCCTTTTGAAATCAATAACTCCCCGAAGAATTGCAAGACCAACACCTTGTTCAGTTTCTGCATCGAGAAATGTAATATAACTACCCATATATTCCTCAATTACAAAGCTAATCAAATTCTTTGAACCTACATGCATTCGGAGCCGGATTGAATAATATGCATATTAGAGAAAAATACCTGCCCAAAATGAAGGAACCCCGCATAACAAAATTTACAAAATAACTCCGGCACTCCATATATCAACCTCTGGTACATAATTTCTCTTCAAAACTTTGGGTGCCATATAGTAAGGTCTGCCCACAATTTCCGAAAACCTCTCACCTGTCAAAAAGAAATATAGCACAAAAAGATCAGCAAATATTCGTATGAACTATGAACCATTTCAATAGTTGAAATTCTTCGCCATCCTGTGTATTGTCTACATCATCAATCATTCAACAAAACGTTTTTAGTCTACTATTATCATCATCAACATAGAGAAGAGCACGGGTATATTCAAAACCAACAGCTAACTCGGGAAAAAAATGCCGACTAACCTGCACATTAAGAAATTACAGAAATATACAGTTACAGAACATAATTAAGAGTCTTTTCTTGCTGCACACAGAAAATAATGAAGAAAACAATGCTCAAAACCAGCCATCATAGTACCAGGTAGCATGTGAATAAATGATTTCAACTAACTGTACTACACTCTCCGTCCCTAAATTAATGTCCAAAAATGCAAGAAATGAACCTACACTTAGAGTTGACATTCAAAAACTGTACTACTCTCTCCGTCCCTAAATGAATTAATGCAACTATGAAAGTTCATAAATTTTGGATTACCTCATAATTTGTGAAAAACTTCTTTATAGACCACATTAGTAGTAACCTCTCTTGTTTCACCATCCTTTTCACAAATCAAAACTTTGAGCCCATTTTTGCTTGTAACTCTCGAGATTGCCACATACAACTGCCCGTGACTGAATACAGGTCGAGGAAGGTAAAACCCAACATGAGAAAGTGACTGTCCCTGACTCTTATTTATAGTCATAGCGAAGCAAACATTTAATGGGAACTGCCTACGTTGGAATTTAACAGGGAATTTTGTCATATCTGACTGGCTCAACATCATTCTGGGCACAAACACCTTCATTCCTTTATTCTTTCCTGAAAGCATTCTTGCTTCAACTATATGTTTTCTCAGATTTGTAATGATCATTCTCGTTCCGTTGCATAATTCCGAAGCTTGATCAATGTTTCTGAGTAGCATCACTATAAACCCAACCTTCAGACGTATGGAATGGTTCGGCAATCCGGAGCATTTAATCGTATTAAGAAACTCAACAGAAAATACATCCTCGTGCCCAACAATATCTCCGTCCTCCTTGCTGATGCTATCAGAACTCATATACAACACTTCATCACCAGGCAACATCGACATCACATAATCATTTATAGTATCTACTATCTCATTAGTTGGTGCCAAAATTGCTCTATCCTGAAAAAATCCATCAATACGCATATTGTGTAATATGTCAGGATACGTATTTTCAACGATGGTTGCAATAGGATCAGTTGTATCTCTTATCAAAATATCATCGGGTAACTTAATGTCAACTTCTCCATCATTTTCTTCACCGACATCCCCATCTCCTACCTGTAATATCCATTCAGTAAAATTTTTGATCTCTAGAACATCAGAAGAAGAAGAGGAATGTACCTACATTTAGGCAATGAATGAGATGAAACATTTAGTTTCTGCAACAAGGAAATGTAATATGTAAAGAGTTTTAAATTAGATCATTTACCTGCAATCTCATGTTTTTTGTCAATTTTAGGACCTCACACGAATTCCAAAGTTTAGATGAACTGATGGCAGCATGTACAATATCATGTCGGCTTCCTTTAGGCACAACAGGCAATATTTACCTGAAATCTCCTCCAAACACAACAACTAATCCACCAAAGGGCTTATCAGAGCAACGACCATCATTTGTACGCATAATGTCCCTCAAGCTCCGGTCAAGCGCCTCAAAGCAGTGCTTGTGGTCCATCGGAGCCTCATCCCAAATTATCATCTTTGTTTTCTTTAGGAGACCACACAAATCAGAACCTGGCTTAATCTTGCTACAAGTTGAACTTTCATCGACTTGTATGGGTATGCCAAATCTGGAGTGAGCAGTCCTACCCCTCGGAAGTAGCAACGAAGCTATACCGCTAGAAGCCACCGGAAGAACTATATCCCTCCTACTTCGCAAGGCAGAGCACAATGTCTTCCATATAAAAGTCTTCCCCGTGCCACCATACCCATACAAAAAGAAAACTCCACCATCTCCTCTATCAATAGCCGTCATGATCTTTTCATAAACCATCATTTGTTCTTCAGTCAAACATTTATGTAATCTAGAGTGCTTAGCCTTCATCTCCTCAACATCATACGACATTTCATCCAATATTAGCATATTCTCCGCATCAGAAATTACAGAATTACTTGGTTGTGGCATATCTTTAAAATTTTGTAGACCGCTGCAATTCGCTGCCAATAACTTGTCAATCTCAGCCAATGCACAATTTTTAACTTGCTCTTCACTGAGTGTCAAACCTATATATAATAAAATAGATTGACATTAAAACGAAAAATGCTAAAAAATGATTAACTAAATACTCCCTCCGTCCCAGCAGAAGTGAAACTTTTAGAAAACTTGATCAAACTTTAACCACTAATGTAAATACAATATACTCCCTCAGTAACAAAATAGAAAGTAGGATTCTTACTTTGGGACGGAGCGAGTAATAATTTTAATGAAAATGAAAAAAATTGTTAGTCAAAATTTGATCAATTTTACTAAAAATGTGCCTTCTTCTAGGACGGAGGGAGTATAGTTAAAAAAAATAATCAATACAATAAAAGATTGACCAGGATTATTAGTCAAAGTTTAATCTAACATAATAAAATATTTACCACGATTGTTAAAAGTCTTTTGATGCTTGTAGTTGACATCGTCTGACAGAACTTGCCAAGTTTGCTTCCAGACATCTTGTGGCCTTGACATACTATTAGATAATAGTAGCATCGCGAAAAGTCTTCGTAGATAATCCGGTGACCCCCATTGACTTGCTTCTTTTATTACATCAACATACTCCTTATCATCGTCTAACAATCCATAACACGCTTTTTTGTAATCACCGTGCACTATATTATTTACAGTTCTCAAATCATTGTAACACGTAGCACCAGCAATGTGATTTAACATAAGCCTCAAATAGTAGATATCACCTGAATTGACGGGGACATGATAAATTCGTCCAATTGATGTGCCTCTCTTTCTAGGACGCCATTCTCGCTTTGACTTTTCCCAAACAAAATGCTGCGGAAATTCGTAATACTTGTACTGTCGAGCCTCTGGATTCTCACGATTGATCTTTATCCACTGTAAAAATTGTGATTGGCTAACAGTAGGTGTAGATACCCCGGGAGGAACCACGGCTTTAGGCTCGAGCGCGTGGATTATCCTAGGATGTCTAACTTGTTTTTAGAGTCGCCACCTATGTTTTGAGGAACATAAGAAAAACCTATTGATAATAGCCTAAGTTTGAT
The DNA here is from genome assembly GCA_026119855.1 of Campanula takesimana. NCBI lineage: Eukaryota > Viridiplantae > Streptophyta > Magnoliopsida > Asterales > Campanulaceae > Campanula > Campanula takesimana. The sequence continues at coordinate 274,028 of JAOWBW010001214.1, read as the reverse complement.
TACGAAAACAGAGATTCTTTGTTTTGAGGTTTGGGGGTTAGGTTACGAGATGGGAAGTACCGAAACACCCATCTCGCCCAACTAAAGTTGGTCTTGCTTGATCAAAATCTACATGAATGATAAACGTTCTTATTCTTCTTCTTTAAATCATAAAAAGGGGGTTTTAAAATAGAGTTTGGAATGTAGGAGATAACTCCTTAACCAACCTCAATGAGATGAGGTGATCATTAGAGTCATGTCCCAAAATGATTTGGGTGATTGCACTTTGATAAAACAAAATGAAAGAGAAAAGAGATGAAGTTGAGAAGGGGAAATAAATAGCTTTACCTAGACTTCAAGAGACTTCAAACACTTCTTGTTGAATTCATTGGAGAAATCCTTTGGAAAATGCTTTGAAAGTAGGAAATTTGGTTTCTTATTGAGAATGTAAGATTGAGAGCCAAAGGTCCAAGGTCCTTGAGAATGGAGGTGAAGGGGGGTTTTTATAGGTGAAAGAGAGATGTTTTTGGTGCCAAAACTCAGTCACCAAGAAACCTTTCCCGGGCAACATCCTGTAAATTGAGCAAGGGAGAGAATCCTGGCCAGAAATCTGTAACTGACGCCCGGAGGCGCGCGCTTCCTGCTTTGGGGGCGGGAGGCACGCGCGTCTGGATCCTCCTGTCGGAGGCGTACGACTCAGAGAAGGCGATTTTGACAGTATGGACTAGAAAGTCAGCCCTGTTATTCAGTTTAGTCCCTGTACTTAACGAAGTCAGTCAGGAACTTAACGGAAGTGACAAAAACTAACGAGAAACACTTAAAATGGGGAGAAACACAAGATCAAATGTGCAATCGGGGTGAGCGGTCGAAGGCGGGGTGTCTACAGAGCCCCTCGGCGACGTGGATTGCAAAGCAAAATGTGTCGACGAAAGTTAAAAAACACCCGCCGAGGACATCACCAAGAAAAATCAAAGACTCGATAAAAGCAGGAGTTTGAAGTTGCGAGAGATAGTAGTGCGCTCCCTGTGTGAGCGGCTTTTGTTGATAGAGGGGGGTGGCATGATCCGTTAGGTGCCGGCTGAATATGTTGAATGAGGCCGTTAGTGAACCTTTGAATGAGGCCGTTAGTGAACCTGTGAAGAGGCCGTTAATGAATCTTTGAAGAGGCCGTTGGTGAACCTTTGGAGAGGCCGTTGGTGAACCTTTGGAGAGGCCGTTGGTGAACCTTTGTTAACGAATCTGTTAGTAAAATTCGTTGATGAAATATTGCTTTGAAGTCGCGTGCCACTTGGAGTCACACTTGACTTTTTTACTCGTGGGGTGCGGGCACAGTTGACCGTGACCGGAAGAATGTTCCTGCTGGGATGAAATGTCGAGATTGACTCTTGAGGGGGGTATGGTACCCGTGACAGAACTTAGGGAGTTCGGAATCCGTGAGGAAGGACAACTTACTTTTGAGTGGGAGTTTCTATCCTACTTTCAATTTTTGACATGCCTTAAGGGCGGACCAGAAGAAGGTGTGCCCAACTGGGTGTCCGAGGACCGGGGCTGTGTCTTGATTTAGGCTGGAGATTTCTGACAAGGCCTTTTCTGAAGTGATCTAGACTTGGGAGGCGCGCGCTTTCCTCTGTAAGCTTGGGACGCGCGCGCATTTCAGACCGCTGGCGGGTGGCGCGCGCGTCTGGGAGGCGGAATTCCGGGCTTGACATTTGCTGGCCAAAAGACCCCCCAACAGCTATAATATCAGCTTCTATTCGACCACTTGATTCTCACACCTCCTTTCTGCCATTTTTTAACATCATATTATTGCTCAACTTTGCTTGTGATCAACATTTTCCATGGCTTCCAATTCTTTTGTTCTTGATGCCAAGGTTGTTAGTGGGTATGAAAAAGACTTGGACACTTTTGTGTATTCTTTCAAGACCCATCCCAAGAAGGCCTTCATTAAAGACTTCGGGTTCCGAATTCTTTTCACTTTGCGGGTGTTGAAGCCGGATTGGGATTTGTTGAGAGCTGCCGCGGCTTTCTGGGATTGCGATAGCCATACCTTCAACTTTTCAGCTAATGAAATGGTGCCGACTGTTGATGATTTCGGGGCCATCCTTGGCATGTCTTTGGCCGGTCGGATTGCCGTCCCTAAATATCACCGTGGTGCCATTGACTCTTGGGTTGAGTTACTGAATCTCCCTGTTGAGGACGCGAGGAAGATGTTGCGCGGTACCGTGATTGACATAACTGAGTTGTCGATGTTCTTCAATTTACACTCGGAGGATCCGGTGGTTCAATCTTTCAAGAGGAATGCCATGGCCGCTTGTCTCTTTTGGATGACTTTTATGCTAGGAGATGTGCTGCAACACAGAAGGTTTCGGTGCGTATTAGTGCTCCTCCGTTATCCAATAAGAAAAGGATTGAGAGACAATCGGGTGGTCCTTTGAAGGCTAAGAGAAAATTGGACTTTTCTTAGAACCCTAAGAGATTGCAATTAAATTAGACCACTTTGTTTTAGGATTTAATGTTTTGATGTCTTTTGTTGCTCAATAAATCCGTTGTAATGGCTTGAATAACTCATTGAATGAATAAAAATTGCATCTTGTTATTTGAAGTGAATTGGGTATTTTTGATATGTTTTAGACCGCACCCGAAGGTTGCCTACGTTCCTCCAGTTGGGAGGCTCAGGTCTCCGTAGTTCAAACAAACAAAGACCATTTTTTTTTTGTGTGCACCCTGTTTTTTGCCTAGACCGCCCTTTCGGGTTTTCAATCTAGCGGGCTTCTTTTTTGCACGTGCTCTAATTTTTGCCTAGGCCGCCCTTGCGGGTTTTCAACCTAGCGAGCAATTTTTTTTTTTTTTTTTTTTTTTTTTTTTTTTTTTTATGGTCTTTGTTTATTAAGCATAGAACCTCTTGAGCTTGTCGAGGTTGACCTCCTTTGGCAGCTGGTCACCATCTAAATCCACGAGTCGGACTGCACCGCCGCTTAATATCTTTTTGACCACGTACGGACCGATCCATCGGGGTCCCCATTTCCCCAGGGTATTCATGGCATTAGGAGGATGTTGTCTTAAGACCAAATCTCCCACATTGATGTTTCGAGGCTTCACCTTTTTGTTGAAAGCTCTTGCCATCCTTTGCTGATACGCCCTTTTGCGTTCGAGTGCTCTTAGCCTTTTCTCGTCGAGTAAGGCTAGCTGTTCATATCGACTTTGCATCCAATCGACCTCATTGACTTGATTCTCGAGGAGGACCCGTAGAGATGGGACTTCAAGTTCGATTGGGAGTACGGCTTCAGAATCATAGACTAATGCATAAGGAGTTTCTCCTGTTGCTGACCCTATTGATGTGCGGTAGCCCCACAATGCTAATGGTAGCTTCTCAGGCCAATCCCTTCCTGTTGAGGCCATTTTCTTGACGATGGTATCGATGGTCTTATTTGCTGCTTCAACCGCGCCATTTGCTTGGGGACGGTAAGGAGATGACTTGTGCTTGGTGATCTTGTATTCTACCAAAAGTGCATCCATTTCCTTCTCAAAGTGAGAGCCGTTGTCGGAAATGATTTCATGAGGCATGCCGTATCGGCACATGATATTAATATTTACAAATTCGGCCACTTTCTTGGCGTTGAGGGTCCGATAGGCTTGTGCTTCGACCCATTTTGTGAAGTAGTCGACGGCCACTAGGACGAATGAATGCCCATTGCTTCCGGCAGGATGGACTTTACCGATGATGTCTATCCCCCAACAAGAGAAAGGCCAAGGTGTGGCCATGTTGTAAAGTTGCGAGGGTGGAGCATGTTGCAGATTAGCATGTAATTGGCACTTGGCACACCTTTTGACTTTCTCGATACAGTCTCGTTCCATAGTGCTCTAATAGTAACCAATGCGGAGTATCTTCTTGGCTAGCATAAACCCATTCATGTGGGGTCCACACTCTCCTTCGTGCACTTCACACATTATCTCTTGAGCTTCGGCCTCATTGGCGCATAAGAGATTGATCCCGTCGTGGTGCCTTTTATAGACTCGGTCCCCAATCAGTACGTACCGAGAGGCTAGCCTTTGTAGAGCCACTTGAGACTTCTTATTGTTATTCTCGGGATAAGTGCCATCTTTGAGGAAATTCATGATATCCGAATACCACGGAGAGTTTGTTTGAACCTCGTTGATCTCGATATTCATGCAATACGCCGGACTGTTCCTTCGGGCAATTTTGAAAGGCTTCACCATTTTCCCTTTGGGCATTTCAACTAATGAAGCTATGGTGGCCAGTGCATCGGCGAAGCGATTTTTATCCCTTGGCAGGTAGTTGAAAGTGATCTCTTGGAATTGTTCAACCAATTCTTCAAGGTGCTGACCATACTGTTGGAGGGTCGGGTCTTAGATTCACCATTTACCCGATTGCTGATTGATAAGGAGCAAATAGTCGCCGAATACTTCTAGCTCCGTGACATTTCTTTCGAGAGCTGCTTCGAGCCCTGCTATGCATGCTTCGTACTCGGAAATGTTGTTGGTGGCCTCAAATTCCAGACGGATGGCAATGGGAGTGTAGATGTCCTCTGGATCGACAAGCAACATTCCTATACCAAAACCGTGTTTATTGGCGGCGCCATCGAAAAAAAGTTGCCACTTATTTTCCTCGGTTGCAGTACAAATTAAATGCTCGTCGGGGAACTGTATGTCTTCCCCCTTTACTTCGTCATACGGGAATTCGGCAAGCTGGTCACTGAACACTTTCCCCCTGACGGATTTTAGTGTGACGTAAGTGATATCATAGTCGGCGAGCATGAAGTACCATTTGGCTATTCTTGTTGACATGAAAGGCTTCTCGAAGATGTAGCGGAGCGGGTCCACCTTTGCTACTAGCTTGATCGGAAAAGCTTCCATATAGTGTTTGAGCTTTTGAGTAACCCAAACCAATGCTGCATATGACTTCTCTAAGATAGAGTAGTTCTTTTCGCCTCCTTGGAATCGGCGACTGACAAAATAAATGGCATTCTCCTTTGTGGACTCTCGTTGCTCTTGTGCTAACATAGCCCCTAGGGCTTCATCATTGACAGTGAGATAGAGCAAAAGAGGCTTCTCCTTGTGCGGTGGAACTAGAACAGGAGGGCATGTCAAGTAATGCTTCACTTGGTCGAAGGCTTCTTGGCACGTGTCGGTCCATTCTAGAGCCACATTCTTCTTGAGTAGCTTGAAGATTGGTTCGCACATGGAAGTGAGTTGGTGCACAAACCGACTGATGTATTGCAGTCTGCCCATGAAGCCTTTTATCTCTTTCTGCGTCTTTGGAGGAGGCATGTCAATGATCGCCTTGATTTTGGAGGGATCTACTTCAATTCCCCTTTCAGTGACCATATAACCAAGGACTTTGCCTCGTATAACCCCGAACGTGCACTTTGCAGGGTTGAGCCTCATTTTGTGTTGACGAAGCCTTTCGAAGAACTTGCGGAGATCGATTAGATGTTGACCATCGGTCCCTTTGGAGTGAATGATCATGTCGTCCACATAGACCTCGATTTCTTTATGAATCATATCACGGAACAAGTCTGTCACGGCTCTTTGGTAGGAAGCCCCAGCGTTTCTTAACCCAAATGGCATGATTGTGTAGCAAAAGGTACCCCACGGTGTTGTGAAGGCTGTCTTATGTTGATCTTCCTCGGCCATGAGAATCTGATTGTACCCAGCGAACCCATCCACGAATGAGCGAACCTCGTAGGCAGCAGTGGAGTCGACCAGCATGTCGATGTTAGGGAGTGGAAAATCGTCTTTCGGGGAAGCTTTGTTCAAATCCCGGAAGTCCACACAAACTCGAACTTTGCCGTTCGCCTTTCTGACTGTCACGATGTTGGCTTACCATGTCGGATACTCGATAACCTTGATGAAACCCACACTGAGGAGCTTCTCGATCTCTTCTTTGACTTGGAGAGACCATTCTGGCTTGATCTGTCTGAGCTTTTGTTTTACCGGCTTGGCATCTTCTCTGATCGGAATTCTGTGCTCCGCTACCTTTCTGTCCAAACCCGGCATGTCTTTGTATGACCATGCGAACACATCCACAAATTATCTAAGCAGTGCAGTCAGTCTGTCTCTGTCGTCCCCCTTCAAGAAGCTTCCGATCTTAGTTTCCCTTGGCTCTTCGTCGGTACCCAGATTAACAACATGCAATTCTTCGTCAGCCCCTGGACCATTTTCACCATGACTACGGACCTGTTGAGCAAGTTCATTTAAGTATGTTGTGTTTTCATGGTCTATTTCATCATAATTTGAATCGTTATTAACTTGTTCATTAAGTTCATTATTAGTTAATTCATCATTTATGATATTTGCAATCTCAGGGTGCTCAGAAATATCAAATTTTTCATTAGCAAAGAAAGGAAACACACGCTCGGCTATGGCCTCCATATCCTCTTGGGTGATGGTATTAGAGACACTCTCGGACTCGAAAGTAAGTGTGAGCCACTCTTCCTTTGTTGCTGTGCGGGGTATGCAACCCATTTATTGGACTAAGAATTCCTCGGATACCACGGGCCCTTTCGTAGAATACCAATTGTTTATCGGCTCGGAGCTTGGCGGGATCTCACTGATAGTCTCATTCATGATGACGGTGTCATGGATGGCGTTGACTTGGCATTCATTCATTATGGCAAGCTCTTTGAACATGGAGGCTAAATCTGTCGGTTCTTCCCCCACGATGATTTCTGTCTCGGATTCTATAGTCACCTTCCTTCCCCACCATTCACGGGGCGACATGGGAGTTGGTTCCCTTTCGGATTTCTGGATCTCACAATCGGAGAAGATTTCGAGACCGGGCTTTTTGACACCCTTATTGTTAACCCATGGCTCGGGAAAGATCATGTATGGAACGTCTTCCCCTTGGCGGACAAAATAGCCATTCAACGTCTTGCGGTAAGGCCTTAGATTAGGGACCTCATAACGACGGCCTTCTTTACGAGCTCGGGCCTTTTCATTCTTGATCGCTTGCTCTCGTTTCAAGTCTTCTCTGGAAGGCTCGTACCCCAAACCGAATGTGTTCTTGACAAATGGGACTTGCACAGGATGTAGGATTCCTTGTTGATATTTCCCTAGGCCTAAACCAGGGAAGTAGTCCATATTCCTCATCATGCGGAGGACTTTGTGATTGCTGGGGGTCCATGATCTGTTTCCCCCTTCTTTGTCAATGGCGTTGATTGAGACGCCGGAGAGAGTGGAGTCTAGTAAACCATGCTGAACTTGGTGGATGGGCTCACCTTTTCTGTGGATAGTGACGTTTTGGCCATGACGGTCACTATTTCATCACCATTTCGGATCTTGACACATTGATGGAGAGTTGACGGGATGGCATTAGAATTGTGAATCCATGGTCGACCCAAAAGCAAGTTGAACGAGGCCGGGATGTCAAGCACTTGGAATGGAACGGACATGACCATGCTCCCAAACTCAATGTCTATTTCGATCATGCCCATGACTGTACGGGCGGTGCTGTCATAACCTCGGATTACTTGAGTAGAAGGCTTCAAATCGGAATCCTTAAGCCCCAGTATGCCCATGATTCTGCCAGGCATGAGGTTGAGTGCGGAACCACCGTCCACTAAGACTCTTGAGATGGGCCTCCCCCTTGCTCGTACCTTGAGGTAAATAGCCTCGTTGTGGTCGGAACCAAATGGTGGAAGGTCCATATCGGCAAAGGTGATGACGTTGCCAAAATGAATGTGACCGATCATTGCCGTGAGGTCCTCGGGAGTAGTATCGGGAGAAATTGATGTATCATTGAGATTGCGGATGACAAGATCTCGGTGTTTCTTTGAGGATGCGATGAGGTCCCAAATAGAGATGTTGGCTTGAGTTTTCTTGAGTTGGACAAGTAGAGGATCTTCGGGAGTGTCGCGAGCTTGCGGCCTTTGAGAAGAGGAGCTTGGTGCGGAAGTGGAAGGGTTACTTGCTATGACTCGACCGGATCGAGTTAGCATGTTGACGTTCCCATCTTACTTCTTTTTCGTATTCTCTAGTACTTCCTTCATTACCTCATCGTAAGTTACAACATAACAAGAATTGTCAAGTTTATTCATAACATTGGGGCCCCCATTCACAATTGGGATTGAATGGGTGGTCCCCTCGAGTTCTCCTATCTCTATTACATTGACATGTTCATCATTAGTCACTACGAATTCTTTCTTGTCTATGAGATCTTGAATGACATTGCGGAGAACGAAGCATTCCTCAGTGGTGTGGCCACTATATTGGTGGTAGCCACAATATTTGTGGTGAGCATGATTGGGGTTGACCGTCTTGGGTTGGTACCCTTGTACGGGTGTGACTTGACCCTTTGCTTTGAGGACTTCGAAAACTTCGGTTTGATTCATGCCTTGGAGAGGCGTGTAGACACGGTCATTTCGAGACTTCTTCCCTTGGGGTGGAGGAACCTTTTTGTAATTCCCCTTATCGATAGTGACGGCGTTGACCGAGGCCTCTTTTGTGGAGTTGGAAGCGGCCTTGTAGCGGTAGCTAGGAGCACTTTTCTTGACTTCCTTGAGCAACTCGTCCATTCGGACCCCTGCCTCATACATTTGGGAGAAATCCGCATAGCAAGCCCCACTTAGGTGGGTGCGGAGATCAATTTTGAGACATTTGAGAAAGATGTCCATTTGCTCCTTAGTATTTGGCCTTTCCACAATCTCGGAGAGTTTATCATTCCATCTCCTTGTGAAGTCGATGAAGGACTCGTGGTCTCGTTGAGTAGTGTTCTCTAGCTCTTTCCTTGTGGGCCGGTGAGTGGTGTTGCCTTGGTATTGGTTCTTGAAGGCAAGCATGGCGGAGTCCCAATCAAGACGGACAGTGAGCGGGAGAGTAGCGTACCAATATTTTGCCGCCCCCTCGAGAGTGAGAGGAAAACATTGAGCCATCACCTTGGGGGAGACCTTCTTCGGAACCATTGCCCAAATATAAGTCTCAATGTGAGCCATAGGACAAGAGTTTCCCTTGAATTTGCTTATGTCGGGCATCTTGAACTTATCAGGAAGAGCGGCCATAGTACTCATGAGGATGGATGATTGATAAAGGCTTGTGTCGGAGCCTTTCCCCATGTTGAGCCTATTAAATTTTTGGTCGATGTAGGCCATGATAGAATCCACCATTTTGGGCTCATTGTTCTCGAAACTTGGCTCTCCCACTTTCTTGGTGCGGGTGTTGACATAAGGACTTTTGAATAAACCTTTGGTCCATTCGGATTCGTCATCGTCAGTTTTGCTCTTCCCCTTGGTAAGATTAGTGAGCTTTTCTTTCATTAGCTCCATCTCGGCCTCGTGGGCCTCCCTTTGGCTGTCGAGGTGGGATTGCCAAATGTCGTCTTTGCTTTGTGCCTCCTTATTAAGGGTGGAAACTTGCTCTTGGAGGAGTTGGACCATGGTTGCGAGTTGCTCAAGAGTCATGGTATTGTTGGTGTTGGAGCCGCCGGCCATTGTTGATGTAGGAGCTGTTGGAGTGATCTCTTCACGGACTAACCGATTTGCCGAATCCCGGTAGACTCTGTAAGTACCAATTGAACCTATATTGCAGAAGAGGCCCTTGTCAGTCTTGAGTAACACTTGCGGTCCACGAAGAGGCTTAGAACACACAGTTGGGCACACGACTTGAACCACATAAGAAAAGACTCTTTTTTTTTTTTTTATAAGTCGGAGGGAATGGATCCCTTTTTTGGGGTTTCTAAGAAAATAATGGAATCGTCACACTAGTATATAGACTATCTCGCGGTCCCATATACTCATCGGATTCCATCGCGTTTGTGAATCCTACATGTATCGGGATTAAACTAAATTAATGTGGTAAAGCATACATGCGGGGACGGATTTTTATTGTCGTCCAAAATAACAACTTTTGGGGACGGTTTTTTATGGCGTCCGTTTCAACAAGTTGGCATGTATGATTTTAAGACATTAGTTTAGGGAAATCTCGGTACATGGAAACCGACTTGAGTCACGGAGTGTTAGACCCTAACTAGAATTGTGTGGCTTGTGCTCGGCTTGAATATGAGGCTCAAAGGTCACCCCCGGCATGTAGTCATAAACTACGCCACGGGCTGAGGTTTACCGCTTCGAAAGAGCCAAGGTCGAGTGGAGCTTGAAACTTTCTAGGACGGGCCTCGACGGGTTTGGGGTTGGACTTGTGCGGCTCGATAGTGAGCAATTCAAAGGAATATGTGCATGTAGTGTGAGGTCCAACAGGTGACAAAACATCTTTTATATTTTTTTTTCAAAAGAAATAAAAAAAAAAAAACAAATAAGCACATAATTACAACTTTCGAATCACCCGTGTGACCGATAAAATAGAACATAAAATTAAAACAGTCCGAAGTTCAGAATAACCACTGATGCAGGCAACTGTGCCCACACCCCCATCACACTGCTCTGTTCTGAGACCTGTTTCTGTTCTGGGAACCAACCCAGAAGCGTGCGTCTCTGAGTGTTGATACGAGACGCGCGCGCATGGCGCGATGCTATTGGGAGGCGCACGCTTCTGGTCACACCTGTCAGATTGTCAGATTTTGGACTCAGGGGATTGCCCTGGTCCCATGTGCATATTGTAACCCCTGCAGAAATGATTAGTGGAGAATAGCAGAAGAAGAAGATGAAGAACATGAAGAAGCGGGCGATTCTGATCCTTGAAGCGGGATGCGCGCGCCTTAGGCTGAAGAGGCCAGAAGCGCGCGCCTCCCCCATCAGGAGTCAGAATGCCCAGAAAAGATGTAGATTTTGATCAGAATGCAAGTTTAACCCTCAAATGTCCCCAGCAGAGTCGCCACTGTAGATACCCCGGGAGGAACCACGGCTTTAGGCTCGAGCGCGTGGGTTATCCTAGGATGTCTAACTTGTTTTTAGAGTCGCCACCTATGTTTTGAGGAACATAAGAAAAACCTATTGATAATAGCCTAAGTTTGATTACGAAAACAGAGATTCTTTGTTTTGAGGTTCGGGGGTTAGGTTACGAGATGGGAATTACCGAAACACCCATCTCGCCCAACTAAAGTTGGTCTTGCTTGATCAAAATCTACATGAATGATAAACGTTCTTCTTCTTCTTCTTTAAATCATAAAAAGGGGGTTTTAAAATAGAGTTTGGAATGTAGGAGATAACTCCTTAACCAACCTCAATGAGATGAGGTGATCATTAGAGTCATGTCCCAAAATGATTTGGGTGATTGCACTTTGATAAAACAAAATGAAAGAGAAAAGAGATGAAGTTGAGAAGGGGAAATAAATAGCTTTACCTAGACTTCAAGAGACTTCAAACACTTCTTGTTGAATTCTTTGGAGAAATCCTTTGGAAAATGCTTTGAAAGTAGGAAATTGGGTTTCTTATTGAGAATGTAAGATTGAGAGCCAAAGGTCCAAGGTCCTTGAGAATGGAGGTGAAGGGGGGTTTTTATAGGTGAAAGAGAGATGTTTTTGGTGCCAAAACTCAGTCACCAAGAAACATTTCCCGGGCAAAATCTTGTAAATTGAGCAAGGGAGAGAATCCTGGCCAGAAATCTGTAACTGACGCCCAGAGGCGCGCGCTTCCTGCTTTGGGGGCGGGAGGCGCGCGTGCCTGGATCCTCCTGTCGGAGGCGCGCGACTCAGAGAAGGCGATTTTGACATAATGGACTAGAAAGTCAGCCCTGTTATTCAGTTTAGTCCCTAGACTTAACGAAGTCAGTCAGGAACTTAACGGAAGTGACAGAAACTAACGAGAAACACTTAAAATGGGGAGAAACACAAGATCAAATGTGCAATCGGAGTGAGCGGTCCAAGGCGGGGTGTCTACAGTAGGTTTACCCACAACATCCGTAAGATAATCGCTATCTCTGAAAGGAATGGTTTGGTCTCCCTCTAAATAGAAAGATAAGCGCTCTACAGCGGGTGTCCTGTAATGGATATCAAATGCAAATATACTCCACATCGCTTCACATGCAGAGACATATCAACAATCGATGTACCTTTTAATTTCATCATTCACTTCAAAACCTACCCCTATTCTGTCACTTCCCTTGCTGATATACTTGAATAAGTACTTTATTGATTTGCTTTGATTACAGTATTCCACGTTGATGTGAGCCCGGTACTTCAACAACAGCTGTGGATTATAAGGCACAATATACCTATTATAAAGGAAAACTCCGTTTTTTTCTACATTTGCACCAGTGTCTCTCCTCCGGTAAACATAATATCCGTTCTCGTCAACGGACGTGCCTTCTTTAAAGCTTTTGGGGAAGTTCTTCGTGCATCTTCTGTTATCCATGCAAGGGGATTTTAGGTTAGCAACACCACAAGGACCATGCACCATATATTCTTTCACAGCCTCGTACAATTCCGGATCAGTTTCTTTATCGGGAATCTCAACACTTATACACTTGTCGACATCGTCAGCGATTAGTGCTTGGTCTTTACTTTTGAGAAAAAGAAGAATATGAGCATGGGGAAGACCTCGTTTTTGAAACTCCACCGTGTAAACAACTGTATAAAATAAAAAATGTGCATAATTAAAATTTTTGTACCAAAAAATAAAATAAAATATTAGTTATTATATATAGCATCCGTCCTACTATAATTTGTAATTTTGATAAAGTTAACCAAAATTATCAAAAAAATGTAGGACAGATGGATAAAACAATTATATTAACAAACGATATTCAACTACAACACAGATATATTGTGAAAGGATTACTTACACGCATTAGGCTCGCCAAAAATTTTCTTTTCCTTCAAATCCTTTACCAATTCATCAAGCTTCATCTTAAAAACCCTACATAAAATATCAGCCCTATCTTCTGGTGTTCGCCCCTCCTTCTGAACAAATCTTGCAATTTCTGGCCACTTTGGATTGCAGGTAAACGTGATAAAGAGTGATGGATATCCTGTCCACCTGCAAATAGCTAATGCATCTTGGAAATTCTGAGTCATCCACCACTGTCCACCTGTGTATGTTGACGGCAACACAACTCGTCTACCTGCAGACGATGGATCAGTATCTCCTCTTGAAACTCCATCTGTAAGTTTCCTATAAGATTCTACCCTAAGAGCGGGTTGATTATGACGAATCCACTGAAGCCTCTGTGTGTCCATCATTATATACGCATCAACCATAAACTGCTGCAGTAGTCTTCCACTTCTCATAAGTTGGTGTCCTTCTGCAGACCTCTCCTGTAGTCAGAATGATAAGAACTCTTTCAAAGAAAGATTGGGTTGCTTTGACATTGGAGGCATATTTCTAGGAATATCGGTATAGAACCCATTTTCCCCATAAACAAACAGCAGCGGGTACTGAAGAGGAAGATAACATGGGTTGAACTCGTGTATTTGTTTGAAGTCACCACACTGTTTTTCAACTATAATGTCTCTCACATCAGGTGTATCTTGAATGTCACCCTCGATAAGAGCTGCCACTTCAGAAGTTGTTGGCAAATTATACGTTCTTCCATCCTTAGATCGCTTTCCTATCAGTCGAAGCTTTACCTCACTCGAACCTCTCAACGAAATACGCTCTGCAGCTGTTCTGTAAATCTTCGCATACGGGTTGTTTTCATCAACCATTTTTCTTAAGTTCGCTACAATCGAGTAGTCAAATTCTGAACTCCTCTGTTTACTGTAAATTATATGCGCAAGCAATATATAATTAGTCGATATAATAACACGAAATATACAGACAAAGCACGAATGATAAAGTACATTATGAAAGAAACATACCTGAAAGCTTTTATTCTGTTATCAACTTCGTTTTCAGTGTCATAAATATAGAGTTGGGAGAATTGTGGTGGAGCTCCTTCATTGGGCAACAATGATCCGATTCGATGAACATTCTGACCTCCCATCTTAAATGCATAAGGGCCTCTTCCTTGATTTACGGTCTTATCAATCGTGCCCCCCATTGATGTAAATGCGTACATCATGTTGTAAGCACGTATGTTATCCATAAAATTTTTGCTTTTTTCGTGCGTTTTCTCTAGGAGATCACGCAACAACTCGGGCGGATGTTGCAAGTGTGGAAGTTGTACTTGCCCATGCATGCAACATAATGAGAATTTTGGATTTGTCGTTTGCTTGTTCTTTGGGGTCCTCTCTTCGTACCAAAATAAAGCATGCCAATGTTCGCATTCATAATTTGGATCTCCAATATCCCAATAACCTGGATATGTAAAATAATCTAAAATGTAATTGACCTTTTTCTAAAGAAATAAGTATTCAATGTATTGTGTTTCACTATATAGGTAAAAATACTATTAAGTGAAATCTTATTCGCAAATAAAAATCTAAACCATACTTGTGCTTGGTTGTGCAATCTCCTTCATTTTTTTTTCCCTATTACATCGTGATGTTCTCGCCTTATATTCATCGTTTGTTGGCAAGTCATTTTGTGATTCTATCATTCCTGAATTCAGGAAAAAAATTCTGAGATATGTTATGCTATGATATGAATTATAAAATAATAAATCAGGAAGGCTTTAAAAAACATATCAATAGTGAAAATAGGTGATTTATGATTGATTTCAAGTACCTGTATCCAAGCTATTAAGCATGTTATTGCTCTCATTTACTTGATGTTGAATATTTGCATTTAAGTCTTCAAAATTCAAGTTTCTGCTGAGAGAATGCAAGACTCGATTACTCTTAATTGGCCTACCAGGTCTTCTTAGTTCAAGACTTGTTGGATTAGTCCCACACGGAGTGTTAGCTGCAGTAAAGAAAATGTGTAATGATAATGAGTAATGCTATACCAATTTTTATATAAAAAAATATTAAAAAACACACAACCATTTGTAAGATTATGTCGAACAGAGGTAATTCTCCATATTGATGATGTTTGACATGTTTTGGATTGAGTTGGGGGTGATTTATGTTGATTCTCGGTGTTATGAGGTGAGCATAAACCCTTTTATGCTAATAAATTCGGAACTTCTAGTGGCTACAAAGAAGTTATGGGGCAGCCCTTTTTATGATCTAAGTATAAAGAATTTTTTGCACATAATTATGGGGTTTAGGCTTTCATGTTCAAAGCATAAAAAATTTTATGCTCATAAATGGGAGGATTTTTAGAGCATCAAAGTAGACTTGGGCCAGCATCTTTTATGTCCAGAGTATAAAAAAATTTATGCTCATAATTTTGGCTTCCTTTGGAGAAGGCAGCAGCTTTTATGGCCAGCCCATTTGACACAGTTATTAACCTTCTAAAGCATAAACACACAATTATTAAAATCAAGTATACAAAATGTGTGATATGTAATAGCGAAACATGAGGATAGTTCCATAACATAATAAGTACGAACAGCTTAAAAAAACTATTTAAAATAGAAAAATGATGATTTTTCAGCCCTTATTTGTACCTGTATCCATGCGAGTAAGTGAGGCATTGCTGAAATTTAGTTGATGTTGAATTTCAGAATTGAAGGGATCAGGATTCACGCATTTGTTGAGGGATTTCAAAACTCCAACACTTTGGCTAATTGGCCTACCAAGCTTTCTTTTTTCAAGTTTTTTGGGGCTAATACATGACGCACATTCTCATCAACTAAAGGATAATCGTTTTCAGTTCCTTGATGTCGATTCTCAGAATTAGAGCGATCAATATCCAGTCTTCTTTTAAGAGATTGTAAACCCCCAAAGCTTTGACCAACCGGCATACCACGACTTATAAACTATAGGCTTGTTGGATTAGTACCTATTGGTGTGGTAGCTACTGATAGAACAAAAAAGCTTAATGATGATTAGTTATGATAAAACAAAATTTATAATATTAAATAATTGAAAATGCACATGTAATATTCTTACCATTTGTAAGATTATATGAAGGAAATATTGGTCGTATTAAATGACTATCAGTAGGTGTCATTAGTTGACTTCCACCTACGGTTAAAAAAAAGTGAACAGAGAGATTATATTTCAAAAAGCATTCAAACTTATTCACCAATTTCATATATGAGTGATAAAATGTTAGATGACAACTATATAGAAAACTTACGATTAGAAATGTCAGACAATGCCTCTCTTTGGGGCTCAACTGAGATTATCGGATGCTTTTCCATCTCTTCACTTTTCGGTTGCTTTTGCTTTTTGCCAAATGCTTTGTTCATTTTGTTTCTAGAAACAACACACAAAGAATGAAGTGTGTTGCACAATAAGACAATATTGAAAGTAAACATAAATTATAGCTTTGTACCCGAGAAGATGTCTCATCTATATTTAAAAAAGTCCAGAAGATGTCAGCAAAAAACAAATTTTTATTCACATAATATAGCTTCTTCCATATATCCAGTGAAAAACAGACTACGTCAATTGAATCAAAAAACAAATTCACAAAATAACAAAAACTGAAAACAGCTGAATTAACCTAAAAATCACCCATAATTGTACATCATATAAAGATCAATAGCCAGTTGTTGAAAAACTCTAAATGCACAGATAACCAATTCGTGAACACTGGCCCCACTAAATCAAACAAACAATATGAAAGAAATATCCCAATGGTATGATTCACCCATGTCTAATAAAGATAAACCATTTTACAAAAGAGAACTTTCATTTATGTCAACACGGAATTAGGAAAGAACAACTGCTCATTGTAGTTCTAAAAACAATACACAAAGTATTAAATTCAATATCCCTAAACATGTTAGTGGAATGCAAGTGATTCATTCCACTATCTAAACATGTTAGTGGAATGCAAGGGAAACAACTATATAGTTGAAAATTACAAAATATCTCCACAAAGAATGCAGTTGGGATGAAAACGTTACTCAAGGATTACTTTGAATAAGCAAGAGAACGACATTCCTATTTATTTTGGGGATAAATTTAGCCTAAGTTCAAAACCCCTAAAAGATCAAAACCCCCAAAATATTTAGGGCTTTGGATTTGAGAGTATAGACAATTGAAAGAGCCGAGCAAGGATATACCTGTTAGAGCTCCGAAGATGTTGAGCAGTGGGTTGGCAGCTGCGTTGATCGAACTGTCTCCTCCCTCAAGCGCCAAATTCGCCGCCGTTGAAATCTAGGGGTGACAAATTGGGTGTTTTGGGTTTACCCATTAAAGTTAAAAATCCATTGGATACCCGGGTATTTTAACTTTAATGGGTAAACCCAAAACACCCAATTTGCCACCCCTATTGAAATCCCAGGATATGTCGAACTTCGTTGAAATCCCAGGCTAATTTTGAACGTAATAATTTGAAAAATAAAGTATATATAATAAAAATTTAGGGTATTAATTGAAGTTTTTGAGGGGGTCAAAATGTTAAAAAACTTAAATTTTACTTCTTCTGTCCCGCTTTAAAGTTCTTACTTTCTTTTTTAATCTGTCACAATTTAAGGTTCTTACTTTGCTTTATTGCCTAAAATGGAAAATGTGACTCACTTGTCATTCTCACAACAAAAATTCCCTACTCACTTACTCTTTCCTACTTTACTTTTCATGCTCATAACATTTAATTTTTCTTAATCTTCGTGTAAAGTTAAACTAATAACATTAATTTGGGACGGAGGGAGTAAATTGTATCATAGTAGTTCATAAACGGAGAAGTCATGGTCATTAACTGCCCCCCCCCTCTTTTCCTACCTTACATGCATCTGTCCTTGGAATTGATAAATAATGTGTTAGAGCATTATTCTTTCTATTTGACTTTACTTGTAGTTTAAAACGTACAATATTTATGTATTAAAACGACTTAAGCAAAAAGTACAATATTCATGTAATAAGTAATTTTCAGTCACTCTAAGATATATTGCATACGTCCCATGTTGTTGGTATTGTTCGACTTTTCAAGCATTTTAAATTATATTATACATGATAGTATATAATAAGTATAATAACTTTTTTCAATGACTGTAAGATATACTACTCCTTTCGTCCCAGTATATGTCCACCATTCCATTTGCACTGAGATTAAGAAATGGGAAAAGTGATGTAAGTGTTGGGGTTGAAAAAAAAAGTTGGAGAGAGAATGAGTGAGAAGGAATAGTAAGTTGATTGGTGTTGTGAGTATAAAAGTAAGTAGGAAAGAGAATGAGTGGTATGAATAGTAAAGATTCTATGCCATTTTAGGAAGTGAGCATATACTTTGGAACATACTAAAATAGAAAGGTGAGATATATACTCTGGGACTGAGGGATTATTATTTTTCAAATTGATATTCCCATCGATTTTCAACATTATTAAATTTTAATATAATACATTCAATAATATTGAAGTTTTACTTTATTGACATAATTTATGAGATAAAAAATAGTTATATAAATGGTACAACTAAAAATTTGAAACGGAAGGAGTAATTTAAGTTAGTCATTTACCTTATGTAATTAATTTATAAAAAATAAAAATTGAATGAGACCCATTTATGTTCATCGAAAGGGCTGATCTAACCCTTTAAATATCTTACTCTCTCCGTCCCGAAATGATCTTCACATTTTTATTGTTAATACGAAGGTACTTTGAGAAGGAAATGTAAGTTAAAATACCAAATGAAATACAATAGATCCAAACAAAAATTTCGTTCAACATCCTCCTCTTTCTAGCCACAATAGTTTAAACTGGAAAAAAACAAACAAAGATTGTATCGAGTGAAAAAGGTTGACAAACTGAAAACTGAACCATCCTTGTTGCCTATTTATCCAATTTCTCTTCTTTAATTTGCTTGATTCCTTTCGTAACAGACAATTGTACCTCTTCATCATTGGAGGTAGTATCTAACAAACGTTTTTGTGGAGTGATGGATGTTGAAGAACTGTCCTCCACAGATTCCAAAGGCTTATCCTACATAAGAAAAACGTAAAATATCATGATCATAAAAGCAAAATCTCAAAATGAAATTGAAGTAGAAAAATACAAAGTAAACTAAGGATACAAAGAAATTTACCTCAGTATTGCAGTTCAAGCTTGTCAAAGTTTCAATTTCATGATTCAATTTGGAAGCCACCTCCTGAAGTTTAAAACAATTAAAGGTTATGGATTTGAGATTTTGTCTATAGCTAATGTGATGTAGTTTCTACTTACATTAGCATTTATGAGTGATAAAAACTGGGCGATGATATCTGGAATTTTTTCTCAAATAATTCCCTTATTTCTAAGTATTTACCAAAGTATCACCTTTTTCAAAGTATGTACCAAAATGACCAACTTTGAAGTAATTCGCTTCTAGAAAAAGCGAATTAAGTAATTCGCTAATGCCAAAAGCGAATTACTCTTTGACCAGATTAGGCGCGCTTTGCATTACGGGGTTAATTAAGGTTAAGATAATTCGCTTCCTGCAGTAGCGAATTACGTTAATTCGCTTTTTCAAGTAGCGAATTACATTAAACCCACACAATAAGATAAGGTTTCAGTATGTGCTGCTCATTATATCTCCATCTTATCTGAAAATAGAGAGAGAAAGAAGAAGGGACGCAAAGAGGAGAGGATTTTGCAAATCCATTTCTTGAAATACTCAAATCAAGCAAAAAGGTACACCAAGATCTCTATCTATATGTCATTTTTGTGTTTGATGTTATTTATTTTAGGTTTTTTAGTGAATTTGTAGAGAGAAATGATAAATTTAAGATTTTGACTGTTATTATCATTTTCTAAGGTTCTAGGGTATCGATGAGTGGGTTACCGCTTATTTTCATGTGCTACTGGGGAGGGGATGATGAAGATCCATTTAATGGTCCTCTTTTTGAAAAAGGACCAAAATTTGGTCTTAGAGCGATACATAGATGGACTTACACTGAGTTGATTGATCAGTTGTATGAACATATTGGGGTAGATCGAACAAGATTTCAGCTGGATGTTATTTGTAGGTTTCCTCATTCCTTTGACCATGGAATTGCAAATTACTTTCCATTTCACATCCAAAACGATAATGGTGTGGCGTTAATGTTTGATGTTAATGCTCAATTTGGTGGGTTGAGTAACTTGCAGTTGTATATTATCATGAAGGCTATTGAGGTGTTTGATATCCGTGGGGGTGGGACTGACATTGGTTATAATCAAGAGACGAATGAACGTTATGCAGAGGCAGAGACACTTTATGTGAATTCGCAGAGTTACAACCGAGAGCCTGACGAGGGTCAAAGTACAGAGACATTCTATGATAATTCGCAGAGTTACAACCGAGAGCCTGACGAGGGTCCAAGTAACCAGAGATCGCGTCGTAGACGAGTGCCACGTGAGGATGTTCCGGCTAATGATGATGTTTTAGATGAAGATGATGAAGATGATGAAGACTATGATGCACAAATAGATAGTTTGTTGTTTCCTGATGATGATGATGATGATGATGATGAAGAAAACAACACCGGTAGTGAGATTAGCGAGGGTGACGATGGGCCGAATGATGGGATTGAATCAGATTTAGTAGCGTACGAAAGGAGAGAGAATCGAATGCATGAGAGAGCAGACTATCCTCTTTATCATGATATTGGAGAAGAAGTTGATGTGATTGCTGTTAATAATCAATGTAGTTTTCCGATATGGGATGGAGAGAAGGGTGGATTGGCTAAAGGGATACGATTTTCTAAGAAGATTGAGGTGCAATATGAGATAAAGAAGTATCACATACATTCCAATCGACGTTTTAAGGTAAGAAAGAGCACACTCCGAACGTGGGCCATTGAGTGTTTGTTGAAAGACTATCCATGCCCTTTTTATGCTCGTGTGAGTCAGAAGAAGATAGGATATTGGGAAGTGACCAAGTATAAAGGCCCTCATTGTTGTTTGTATTCTGGACTTAGTCTTGATCACCCCAACTTGGATGCTAAGTTTATTGGTCGGCATATTCTCCATAAGGTCAAGGCTGATTCTGATTTGAATGTTCAAGTTATTATTGCAGATATAAATGAGAAATACGGTAGGACAATTTCTTACAAGAAGGCATGGTGTGGGAAACAAAAGGCCATTGGCTCAGTGTTTGGAGACTGGAAGAAATCTTATGCTCGGTTACCTCGTGTCCTAGGTGCTATTCAGAAATACAATCCTGGAACTATTGTTGAGTATTATAATCCTCCTCCACCTGGTGTATATAAAAAGTTTGATCGTGTTTTCTGGGCATTCGGGCCTTGTATTCAAGCTTTCACTCATTGTAGGCCTGTCGTGTCTGTTGATGGAACGTTCTTACATGGACGTTATAAAGGGGTGATACTCATTGCTATGGGTGTTAACGCCAACGACAGCATCGTTCCTCTTGCTTTTGCTATTGTTGAAAAAGAGGACCATGTTCTCTGGAGTTGGTTTTTACGCCTTGTTTGTCAACATATTATCAAGGGTCGTGAGGTATGCTTACTTTCTGATCGTCATAATGGCATTCTTGCTACAGTTGCAGAAGATACTTGGTGGCCAAATGTGCATCATCGATATTGCTTGAGGCATATGAGAGCAAATTTTCTGAAGAAGCATCATGGTAGTGATTTGAAGCGTCTGTTCTGGGTTGCTGGTTGTGCTCACCAAGATAGAAAATTGAAAAATACTTTAGAGTTGATCCGTTTAGTTGACCCAGAAGCCATCAAGTGGTTTGAGCATATAGATAAGAAGAAGTGGACACTGGCGCATGATGGTGGTTATAGGTATGGTATTATGACTACGAACTTATCTGAGGTCTTTAATGGGGTCATGAAAGGATCACGTGGTATGCCAATAACAGCTATTGTTGAGACTTCTTTCTACCGTTGTGTGGAATACTTTCACAGCAGACTGGGGTTTGCAATGAATGCATTAGGGGGTGTTACTAATAACCCTAATGCACTATACAAATTTAGCCAAAGGATCCATCGTCGATACAACTACAACACCAAAAAGGCTGGGTCACACCATGTTCGACCGTTCAACGTAAATAACAGGGGAGTGTTTCAAGTGACAACCGGACGTCGTGGTGAAAAAGGTGGAAATACTCAAATTGTGAGATTTGATGAGCGTACATGCACATGTGGAAAATGGGTCGCATATCACTTGCCGTGTTCCCATGCAATTGCATGTTGCACATTCATGAATGTCGATGGTCGTAGTTACGTTGATCAATTTTACACTCTCGGGTCATACTACAAAACATGGTCAGGGACTTTTGAACCATTGCAGCATGAGGACTATTGGAATGTGGATGGTCGGGTGCCAATATTTGAACCAAATGATATGCTTCGACGCGATGCAAAGCAGGGACGACCATAATCAAGACGGCTTCGAAATAGTATGGACTGGCAATCTGGAAAACGAATAATCCATTGTTCAACTTGTAAGAAGGAAGGACACATGTGCCGGAGGTGTCCAACTAACAGGGAATAGATTTGAATTGGGTCAAATTCCACGTCATTTCAATGGGATTATGTTGTAAGATATTTATCTTGTGTCTGTCTTTCATTTGTAGTGCTAATGAACTTGTATTGTTGTAAGATATTTGAATTGTGTTTGTTCTATCATTTGTAGTGCTAAAGACTTTGTATTGTTGTAAGATATTTGAATTGTGTTTGTTCTATCATTTGTAGTGCTAATGAAATATAACATAAATAAAATAATTCAGTGACCACATCCCGGTCACATAGGAAATATAACATAAATCCAAAAAATTCAGTGACCACATCCCGGTCACATAGGAAATATAACATAAATCCAAATATTACATGTCCAACAAATTAACTTAACAATCGTTAGGGAATACCTTAAAAACATTGGAAAGTGTAATGTTAAGTACTTTTTTTGAGCGTGCGAGGGCGAAGACAACAACCTAATATCATCAACAAAACAAAATATTTAGAACAAAATGTTAAGGAAAATATCCTTAGGGAGTGTAATGTTAAGGAAAATATTTCATACCTGCTTAAGAATCAGAACAGCACCAACATCTATGTCACTTCCATACTCACTTCCGTTAATCACTTTGGGGCCAATGATAGATTCAATTGTATCAGTAGGATCCTTTAAAGTCACCTTAAGAGAGCCAGTATCTTGTGGTGTGCACTCCGTGACAACAACAACAACCTGTAGTAGTAACCAAAAAAATAACGACCAATTATTTTTAAATATTAACCTTAAAAATAAATAATGTTGATATCATACCTGATCCACCCTATCATAGTTATGGCATTTCTCCTTGATGGCCTTCAACGGATAATATGTACCCTCTGCAGTAAGATAGTCCATTGCAGATAGCCAAGGTCTGCGCTGGAAATGATCATCCTCAACCGGCTCTTCAAGCTTTCTCCTTATGGCCTCTTAGGTCGACTGAGGGGGTCCCTGAGAGACATGAGCTTTTCCGGAGTGATACCGACGTACGGCGGCCTGTGCGACACCAGCGGGACCAGGCACATTATGAGGTGGTGGAGATTCTAACTCTTGTTCGATCTGAGAGAGATTAGATTGAGGATTGGAGGTTTGACCGGGATGACCGGGAAGAGGTTGTCGTCCACGATACCAGCGGGGGAGTGATGGATCCATCTGTGTCAATTAAATTACATAATAATTACTCCTTACATAATATCTAGTACAAATTAAATACTAAGCTTTGACCAACCATAACTCATTCAATTTAAGTCCAAATTAACCAAATAAACTGCCTAAAGAGAGATCATACAGAGTACAACAAAGTTTGTTTTAGCACTTTTCGTCAAATCCTAATCTAATTATGTCAAAAACAGCCATCAAAATCAACAAAAAATTAAGATTTTGATTAAATACTAAGCTTTGACCAACCATAACTCATTCAATGTAAGTCCAAATTAACCAAATAAACTGCCTAAAGAGAGATCATACAGAGTACAACAAAGTTTGTTTTAGCACTTTTCGTCAAATCCTAATCTAATTATGTCAAAAACAGCCATCAAAATCAACAAAAAATTAAGATTTTGATTAAATACTAAGCTTTGACCAACCATAACTCAGTAGGTTTCCTTTTCTTAGAATGAGAGTCTCATTACAAAAAGAAAGAAGGCACAAAAACATTGTACTAACACTTATTATCAAACTTATTATCGAACATTGTACGAATCCAAATAGTTAAACTTATAATCAAAGTGCAAAAACAGGTTTCATAAGTCTATGCAACTCATTTCTGTATAGGCAAAGCACCTACCACCCAAGAAATCATGCTCACAAGTGATAAATCATAACATCTGTTTCTCCTATTAAGCAGAAAGAAGGCACCAAAAATATGGAAGTTTCATGCGTTACGAAAAACTACGAAAGTCAATTCCATAAAAATCCAGTCTACATCATTGTAAGAATATGAAAGTTTATACTCCCTCCGTCTCCGTCCTAGAAAGTTCATTCAAAATAACAACGAAAAAAAAATGATTAACATTTTGGGACGGAGGGAGTCTTTATTAAAATCCCCAGTTTATTTTTGGGGACGGAGGGAGTATTTTTGAAAGCAAAAATACAGACAAAAATCATCAAAATCCCCAAATTCAAACCTAGATAACAAACTTAAACCCAATTTCAAACCTAAATTATAAACCTTAAAATCAAGTCCGCAAATAACACACATTCAATATAATTCTACAAAAAACAAATCATAAACGCTACTAGAGTCCATAACCAATCGACAATCACCCAAAAAATTGAACCAAAAATCGCAAAATCCTAACCCTAAAATTCAATATTTATTGCTAAAAAAATAAAGAAAAACTTACATTTTGTATTAGGAACGGAGAAATGTAGCTTTGAATCAAGAAAAACCCTCACAATCAGACCAAGAAACCAGTCAATCGCCGGGAATCGTCGCCGCTCTATCGCCTCTCTTCTCTGCGTCTCTGTCTGTGAGTGAATGAAGGGAAAACACGGGAATGGGTGATTTCATTTAAATGTGTAATTCGCTTCCGTAAAGAGCGAATTCATTTAAATGTGTAATTCGCTCCCGCAAAGAGCGAATTCATTTGAAGGCGAATTAGGAGGTCGATGGATTAATGGGGCTAATTACCGTCTATGGATTAATGGGGCTAATGAGGTCAAAGGTAATTCGCTTTTGTGATTAGCGAATTATGTAATTCGCTTTTCCTAGAAGCGAATTACCTCAAAGTTGGTCATTTTGGTACATACTTTGAAAAGGGTGGTACTTTGGTAAATACTTAAAAATAAAGGAATTATTTGAGAAAAAATTCATGATATCTGTATCCTCTGATAATTGCTTTACTGGTCGTCTGTGTATCTGTATATATATATATATTTGAAGTCTGATTTTATTGTAAACATGTTGTTTTAATTTGAATTCAAGTTTGTGAGGATTAAGGTTTGATATATTTATAAGTAATTTTAGTTACATTGTATCGTGAATAAACGAATGCAGTATATTACGCTTACCCATATTCCCTTATTTTGTTGCATTTTCACTGCTCTACTCCCACGTAATGATATATTATTTAATATTTTAGGTTGTTAGTTAACAATAATTTTATATTTTTATGGTTTATAAATCATGGCTTAATTACAAGAATCAATTAGATAGTAGTTTTATATCCATAATAAAGTTCACAGTTATTTTTTACTTGTAGATATACTCTTTTTCTCATAATAGAATTTATGTGTTAAACTGTTCATCATTTCATTCAATTCTTTTCTACCAAACATTTCTTTAAAACATTTTCAATCTCACTTTTTCATTGTTTGTCTCTTTTCATTAACGATTCTATACAACCTTAAACCCTAATTCATTAATTAGACTAAAGTTTTGTTGTTGTACTGTTAAATAAATTTGAATTTTCATAAAATTTTGCAAATATTGTAATAACAACAATAAGAAAGCTTTGGTGCTGTTTAAATAAATTTGAATTTTCACAAGATTTTGCAGACATATTGTAATAATAATAATAAGAAATAAATACCATACCGAAAGTAGATATTGGAGAAAAAAACAAAAAACAAAAGACAAACAAGTTTCGAATTGGAGTAGTCCCTAGCAGGTGTGGAGTGAGGAGTACGTTCAAGCGTTACAACGCCGAAGGCCCAAAGTTTTTTAACGTCATCACCACCAGATGCTTGGGTCGTCCGTCAGGCATCGGTCAACGAGTCTTTGACGCCATTCCGTAGAAAATCCGAACCTCCCATTATTTTCTACGATCAAAATTCCTAAACACAATCGTAGTGATTGACATTAGCTCTTACAGTCTAAGGTTATCACCTGATTTTAATCTACTTTTGTCCTCTTTTAAGTTATCTATAATCGATTCCGTTTCGTTTTTTTTAATATTTACATTACTTGATTCCGCTATATTTGCAATTAAATTACTCAATACCGTTTAAACCAGGTCAAAAATTGAGCTCTATATCACTGGATTGAATGTCAAACATGTAGAAATTGAAAGTCATAGATAATTAGATATCATCATGCCTGTTAAATTGATTATTTTACTGTAGGTTGAACTTCTTTTATTGTTAGGTTTTAATTCATTTTCAAGTTCACAATGTATGATTTTTTTTTGTTTGATTGCTCGATGATAATTGTATAGAAATAATAGTATAAAGACCATGAACATAATTGAGAAACTTTTGATACCTGTTATTGAGATATTGGAACCCTATTTATACAAGAGAAGAATATAATTGCTAGAAGTCTAAGCTATCTCTAATACAAGGAAAATAAATCTATTCCTAACTGATAACAACTTGAGTGTCACGCAAGATAACTTTCCGTTCAAGCTAAAGGTAGGAAGCCGGTGTATGTGGTTGTCTATCATGCCCCCGCAAGATGACGTCCGTAGGGCAAGACCAATCTTGGAAATGAGTGACTGAAATCATGTACGCGGAAGAGGTTTTGTTAAAGCATCGGCAAGTTGATCATCCCCAGAGATGTGAGACACACGCAACTGCCGACTCTGAACATGTTCACGGACAAAATGATAGTCAAGAGCCAAATGTTTCATGCGAGTGTGAAAGCGAGGATTAGCTGAAATATACGTGGCGCCTAAGTTGTCACAATAAATTACTGGAGGTGACGGAAGAGGAATGAGAAGTTCCCGAAGAAGATTTTGCAACCAAAGGACTTCTGCTGCAGTGGCTGCAACCGCCCGATATTCGAACTCTATAGATGATCGAGAAAGAGTGTGCTGTTTACGAGAACTCCAAGAAATTAAGTTACACCCAAGATACACAAGATACCCAGTAGTGGAAACATAGTCCAGTTTATCACCAGCCCAGTCGGCATCGGTGAAAGCATGAAGAACCGGAGGCGAGGTTTTGCGGAGTAGCAGACCACCTTGAGAACTGGTGCCTGCTAAGTAGCGCAGTAGACGCTTAAGAACCGCCCAGTGGTGATCTGTGGGATGTTACATAAATTGAGACAAGCGGTTGACTGCAAATGTGAGATCACACCGTGTGAGAGAAAGATACTGAAGGGTTCCAATAAGCTGTCGGTACTCGAATGGGTTGGGAAAAGGTGTGCCAGATTGAGCCGTGAGGTACTGATCAGGAACCAAGGAAGTTGGAACAGGTTTGGAGTCGTCCATGTTGGTGCGATGAAGCAAATCTTGAATATACTTTTGTTGACTAAGAAACAACCCATCAGGATGAGGTAACACTTCAACCCCAACAAAATAAGATAAGTGGCCAAGATATTTGAGTGAGAACCGTTGAGAAAAGGTGGTTATGAATGATTCCAAGAGTGAGGGACTGGATCCAGTAATGATAATATCATCAACATAGACCAGAATAAAAACTGAACCTTGATCATGACGACAGATGAAGAGAGAAGAGTCAGACTTGGAATTATGAAACCCAACAGAGAGAAGGTAGTGCTTCAATTCAGTGTACCATACCCGGGGTGCCTGTTTTAAACCATAGATGGCCTGTTTTAATTTGCACACATGCATAGGATGAGTGGGATAAATGAAGCCCGGGGGTTGAACCATGTAGACATCCTCAAACAGAGAGCCTTGTAAAAAGGCATTGTTGATGTCAACCTTACCTTAGGGACAAACCATTGGTGACAAAAAGGGATAAAACAGTACGAATAGTGGCAAGTTTTATCACCGGACTAAATGTCTTGGGGTAATCAATACCTGGTCTTTGATGGAAGCCTTTTGCAATAAGACGTGCTTTGTGATGATCAATGGATCCATCAGGTTTGTACTTGGTGCGAAAAATCCACTTGCAGCTGATGGGATTTTGAGAGTGAGAAGGAGGCACAAGATCCCATGTATCTTTTTTGACCAGTGCATCTGTAGACACCCCGATCTCGCACCCCTCAACAAACCCTTTTTAATTGGTCTAAACCCTAAAACTAACCTGGAGCCCCATATTTGGCTATACGGGAGTGCCGTGAGCCTTATCAGTGCATCGAATGGATTAAGGGACTTCAAATTCATAATCAGAGCGAAAAAACGAGTAAACAGACATGTACTTCAATTTTTGAGCTGCGGGACCCGAAACGGGGCCCGCACCCCTAGAACTGCTCGTTACCGTCCATTCTGTGCATTTAAAAATATATTATTATCATCCATTGCTTATAAATATATTTCAGATAGACATACGTGACCACAAGATTATTTCAAACAACTTTCATGTTGGGACCGCGGGCAACCAGGACACCGTAGTGCGCGCACTCGGACAAAACTTGGACTGTTGCTGTTGAGGGTGACTCTCAATTCGGGTTGATTTGGTCTTGCAACAGAGAAGAAAACCAGACAGGAGGTCTGGGCGGTCGCCCACTTTGGTTCTGGGCGGTCGCCCACATTGCTGATCCAAAGGTCTAACAGTCTGATGACTTGGGCGGTCGCCCACTTGGGGTTTGGGCGGTCGCCCACAGTGTCGGGATTGGGATTCCTGAATCGATTTGGAAATAGATTTTGGCTGTGATTTGGACTCCTATTCTTCTAGGGTTGGGTCTATATTTCGTGTATAAATATAGACAAGCCTCCAGACCTATTTGTGTGACTTGGAAGCCTTGTAGAGAGAGAGATTGATAGAAAAGCTAGGTTATTCACTATTGTGAGAGATTGTGAGATTGTGTGAAAGGTTTTCACCTTGATTCTCCTTGTACTCTTCTTGATTATAGTGAATTGATTCTCCGTCGCCCGTGGACGTAGCCAAATTGGTGAACCACGTAAATCTCTTGTGTTCATCTATTTTTCAATTTTGTTTCATTCTTCCTATTGTGTTATTTTGTGCTTTCATCTTTATCAATCTAGCAATTGTGTTTGGGCCTTAAAATCCTTTCAATTGGTATCTATAGCTTCTGGTTTGTGGATCTTGTATTGCTTATTGGTAACGATGTCATGGAAGTACGAAATTGAGAAATTTGACCGCAAGGTCAATTTTGGTTTATGGCAAGTGAAGATGCGAGCAATCTTGGTGGGTAAAAATTGTGTCAAGGCTTTGGTTGGGAAGGCGAGGAACCGGAAAGCTTGACGGATGAACAATTTGATGATATGGACGAGAAGGCTTTATCTCTCTTACACTTGAGTCTCAAAGATGAGGTATTGAGGGAGGTTGTGAGTGAGAAGACTGCGGCAGCGCTTTGGCTTAGGCTTGAGCAATTGTACATGACTAAGAGTATTAGTAACAGGTTGCTACTATTGAAGAAACTCGAGGAGTGTAAACTCAAAACAGGTGAGTCTTTGGAGAAACATCTTGATGAGTTTGATGGCTTGGTCATGGAATTGAAGAATGTCGATGTCGTGATTGATGATGAGCAATTGGCGGTAAAATTGCTTTGTTCTCTACCTCCGGAATACATGCACTTTAGAGAGATAGTGTTGTATGGCAAGGATGAGATCTCTTTGGAAGAGATCAAGAACTCTCTACTACAACGGGAAGTCATTGAGACGCACTTGACCTCAACAAGTGCTGAATCTCAAGGTGATGGGTTAGTAGCTAGAAGCGGCAGAAAGTCAAGGAAGGGTCAATCTGGTTCAAGTGAATGGCAAAAGAATGTGATATGTCATGGTTGTAAGGAAAAGGGGCACATTAGAAGGTTTTGTCCAAACCAAGAGGATACAACCGCAAAGGCAAAGGGTGAAGCTGGAGTGGTGTTTGGAGACACTAGTGATGACAGTGACTGTGATGCACTTACTGCTTGTGATCCGGATACCGAAATTCGTTATAGTTGGATTTTGGATTCGGGTTGTTCTTATCATATTAGTCCCAACCGAGCATGGTTTTGTTCGTATAAGGCTGCTGGTGGAGTAGTTTTGTTGGGGAATAATACTGCATGTAAGGTTGTTGGTATTGAGACTATTAACGTTAAGATGTTTGATGGAGTAGTGCGGAAATTACAGAATGTCAGGTATGTTCCTGAATTGAAGAAGATCCTGATTTCTCTAGGCACCTTGGATAGCCTTGGGTATAGTTTGTCCATTGCGAATGGCGAATTATCGGTTATTAAAAGTGACTTGGTGGCATTGAAGGGAAAGAAGGTGGGGACATTGTACAAGCTTCTTGGGTCTACGGTTGTTGGTGATGTATCTATTGCAATGGGGTCAATGGTTGAGGCGGAGGTTACTCAATCATGGGACATGACATTGGGTCACATTGGCTTGAATGGGATGACAGAAAAGGCTTGGTATTTGTTGTCACAGGCATTGTTGGGTACAAAATTTTGTGTGGAGGCGATTAGGATGACTGCTCACTGGGCTAATCGTTCTCTAACTTCTTGTATTGGGATGAAGACTCTAGTGGAGATGTGGTCAGGATCTCTAGGAGATTACTCAAGATTGTGTATTTTCGGGTGTCCCTTGTATGCTTGTGTGAACAACAAATTGGATCCAAGGGACAAAGGATGTTCCTTTGTTGGGTATACTACTGGAGTGAAGGGATTCAGGTCCTGGAATCCGGTGGCATCTAAGTTCCTGACATGTAGAGATGTTGCTCTACTTCTCCGTGGGAAAAAATGTTCTGCAGAACGAATATATAAACTGGTTGAGTTAGCCGGAGATGATAAAGAAGTGGTGGAACTTGACTTAGATGTCAATGATGTGTCTGATGAAGCGACTCCAATTGATGCTCCAGTTCAAGAGGAGGAGACCAACAAGCAGGTGGATACTACCATTGTTTTTGGTAGAGTTCGATATGGTTTGGAGGATATGGTGACTTATGCATTGTCCGCTGCGAAAACAGTAAGTATGCATAAATTAATTTCTTTCAATGAAGTTATATCGTGTGATAAATCTGCTATGTTGTCGGTCGTTGTGAAAGAAGAGATGGTATCTCTTATTAAAAGTCAGACATGGGAATTTGTTAGATCACCACCAAAGGTGTTAGTCAGTCACAAGTGGATCTACAAGTTCAGAGATGGTACTCCAATGTTTGGGGTAGACTACAATGATTTTGTTTCACCGGTTGTTAGACACTTATCTATTCACAACTTGTTGAGCATTGTGGCGATGCGGGATCTAGAGTTTGAGGTGGAGATCTACATTCGCCGGCCTGAAGGGTTTGTTGTCGAGGGTAAGGATCATGTTTGCCTGTTAGAGAGGTCCTTGTATTATTTGGAGCAGTCAACTCGACAGTGTTATAAAAGGTTCGACACTTTTATTGTTACCCATGGTTATGCTATGAGTGGATATGATTGTTGTGTTTACTTGATGGTTTGTAGTGATGGCACATTGAGTTATCTTGTTTATGTCAATGGCATTCTTGTGGCTGCAATAGATATCAATGATGCTTACCAGGTGAAATGGTTATATTCTTTAGATAGTCCCAAGTCTAAAGATGATGTGTTACGGGTTCTATATTCAAATGCTTGTGTGTGCATTGTGTATGGCAAGAACCGTGATGGTTGTATTGGGGATGTTATGACTATAACGGAGGCGGTCATGTTGACAAAGCCGGGTTCGAAGGTTTCGATTGCTAAGTTCAAGAAGTTCTTGGACTTAGTTGGTGTTACTAGTCATTGATGCCCGTAGGGGCGGGGCGGCGGAGATAGAGATGTTCTCTTGATGTACTAGCTTTTCGGAATTGATCGTCAAGGTGGAGAATTGTTGAGGGCGACTCTCAATTCGGGTTGATTTGGTCTTGCAACAGAGAAGAAAACTAGACAGGAGGTCTGGGCGGTCGCCCACTTTGGTTCTGGGCGGTCGCCCACATTGCTGATCCAAAGGTCCAACAGTCTGATGACTTGGGCGGTCCCCCACTTGGGGTTTGGGCGGTCGCCCACAGTGTCGGGATTGGGATTCCTGAATCGATTTGGAAATAGATTTTGGCTGTGATTTGGACTCCTATTCTCTAGGGTTGGGTCTATATTTTGTGTATAAATATAGACAAGCCTCCAGACCTATTTGTGTGACTTGGAAGCCTTGTAGAGAGAGAGATTGATAGAAAATCTTGGTTATTCACTATTGTGAGAGATTGTGAGATTGTGTGAAAGGTTTTCACCTTGATTCTCCTTGTACACTTCTTGATTATAGTGAATTGATTCTCCGTCGCCCGTGGACGTAGCCAAGTTGGTGAACCACGTAAATCTCTTGTGTTCATCTATTTTTCAATTTTGTTTCGTTCTTGCTATTGTGTTATTTTGTGCTTTCATCTTTATCAATCTAGCAATTGTGTTTGGGCCTTAAAATCCTTACAGTTGCGGAACCAATACCGGAAAAATTATTTGAAGTCATGTACGTCAAATACATTCAAACAAGGGATTAATGAAAGCCAACCACCATCAGACAAGTGGTTGGAGTTGGTTGGCAATTGGATAAGGAACGGACCAATCGGAGCGCGACACGTGGCAAAAAAAAAAAGATTTCCCAGCTCCTGGACCCCCCCCACCATACGGCTCCTATGGAGGAGTACTCCCCTAGGACAACCGTACGGCTCATCTTCCCCTGGCATTTCAGAATTTTGCGCCTTCAATAACTTGGTCATTCAAAGCAACATTAAGAGCGATTCAAGCCTTTCCTACCCGGGTAGTTGCCCCCTAAATCACCCCCTAAGCTTAAGGGAGGGTACCTAAGGTCATTTATAACCTCCCCGTTCCATATTACCTCCCACACTCATCCATTTTCAAGGGGAGATTCACAAAAGAACAACACAAGGGATTCACAAGAGAACACACACAACTCATACACTCTACACTCACTTTCTTTCCATCATCAAAACACTCACCTTACACCTCCCCAACCTCAGTCCATACACCACCAATACATCACCATATCACCTTCATATCATCCACTAAACACCCAAACAACAAGCAAACAAACAGCTCACAACAAACAACTCTTTCAAACACAAGCACAATCACCTCTAGAAAAGCAACCAAAAAATCTTCCCTTGGAAGCAAAGGAAGCACCACCTAGGTAAAATATCCTTCTTGTAATCTATATACATGTAAAATGTAGCTCTTCATGTAGTTTGTTAAGAGGTCTAGCCACTTGTTAGGCTAGACCTCCATTGATGAACCAAAGATGTAACATTTGATGTTCTTTGCTATATTCTTGTTAGTTGAATGTTTATACTCTTGATATTCAGTTGTCATCACTTTTCATGCTTCAAATATTGTACATATTTTCTATATTATGTATGTTGTATGTTCATGTTGTTGATTTGGGAAGATTTTCCAAAGACTAGCATGTGTTTCCAACAAAACCCCCAAATCTGTCTTTGTTCATCTTTTGTCATGTGAAGCATCATCAAGTCATGCCTAGATGAGTAGTTTACCATGTCTTTTGTGTCACTAACATGTATATATTTGCACACACAAAGTTTCATGTCCATAGCACTTCATTTAGTTGAGTTTTGATGCTTGTTTTCATGATAATATGACTGTCCAGCAAGATCTCCAGTTTTGACCACTCTGTCTTGTTATCTCTATTATTCATACAAAACGTGGTTTTTGGTCTTAGTCCATAAATGAGTTTTTGTTATAAAAGGATAAATAAAAATGACCATGTAAATATCATATTTTTACCATGAGTAGAAATAGCTCTTTCCATTTTTGGTTTCAACTCTTTGTTCTCAGATTGATGTGTTTTCTGTTCTGACATTAAAATGTCAGAGATGTTTTGATATGCTTAAACTTTCTTTATAGACTTGTAACTCTGAATGATTAATATTCAAGATGTTATTAACAAGTTTCATGTTTGGTGTTTTTCCTAAAAACCACGTTTTCATGATGTATATGATAGATCTTTTGTGTGTGTGCACCATGTTTCCTGTTCTGACTGTTCATGAGTTCATCTTGCATAACCTGTTTGGACCTCATAAAATGATTCTAAAATCAACATAAAAATCATGTGTGATTTTTAACATGTTATGAACAAGTTATAACCTTTTCTTTCCAGATTGCATAAGTTTTGAGACATGTACATTAAAGAGAATGGACAACACTCCATAAACTGGACATGGGCATGAACTTGGACATTTATTTTGATATGGGATTTGTCTCCCATTTTATTCATCATTTGTACATAATAATCCCCACCCTTTTTTTACTTTCCCTTACTTGATATGAATGCTCAAAACCATTTTCAAAACTAAGTGAGAGTCCACCCAACCTACTCTCATTTGTGAGTTTAAGCAAACATACCTAGAATAGGAAGACTCCTTTGTATATAAAATCACCATTTTTGTTAAGACATAAAAACAAGGCATAAAATTAACTTAAGAGGCATGCATGCTAGAGACCATCACGGGTGAGGAGTGTGCCCTAACCCCTTCTCTTCTCGTAACTTAGCCCCCGAACCCGCTTCTCTAAACAAAAGGTTTTGTCTTCATTTTTCCTAAAATAAAGTGAGGTGGCGACTCTTGCACTATATTTAAAACTTTGAGAGGAAACCATTTGTGTGAAAACGAGCGCATTTCCAAAAGCGCATTAGCGCGAGGCATAACCCGAATCGCCCTCGTGGGTGATCATTTAGGGGTGGCTTCGAGCGCGGGCTCTCACAGCATCAAACTCAGCTTGCATGGCCTGTCGCCATAAAGGTAGTTTAAGTGCTTGGGTGTAAGTAGTAGGTTCAGTCAGGGATGGTTGTAGGGTGGCTTGGAGATTTAGTTTGGTGATGGGTTTGCAAATGTTATTTCGGAGGCGGGTAAGGGGACCAGCCAGAGGAGGCGGAGGTGGTGGTGTTGGGGAGGTAGTTGTGGTGGGGAGGGTAGAGGCTGAGTCGCTGGTTGGGTGAGTAGAGGATCCGATCGGGTTTAGGGAAGGTCCGGTCGAGTGTGAGGTTAATCCGGGCGGGTGTGTGGAGGGTCCGGGCGGGTTGAGGGAAGGTGCGGTCGGGTTGGTGTCAAGGAAGGGAGTGTTGGGCGATGGATGAGACGGAGTGGTAAGAATCGGAACACGGAGAGTGCACCAGTCATCGGATAGAATGGAAGGAGAGTCAGAGTCACAGCGGGAGGCAAAGGGAAATTTGTGTTCCACGAACGTGACATGGCGAGAGACGAAGATTTTATGGGTGGATGGATCAAGACAATAATAGGCACTGTGTGTGGGAGAATATCCGACAAAGACACATGGAGTGGACTTAGGTTCAAGCTTATGGGTTGTGTAGGGACGAAGCCAAGGGTAGCATAAACAGCCGAAGCTGCGGAGTTTGAGATAGTTTGGTGGTTTGGAGAAGAGTTTTTGGAATGGAGATTGGAAGTTGAGAGTGCGAGATGGCATGCGATTGATGAGATAGCAACCAGTCACAAAGGCTAAAGGCCAGAACTTAAGTGGCATGTGTGAGTGAGATAGAAGAGCAAGACCCGTTTCAACGATATGTCGATGACGGCGTTCGGAGTACCCATTATGTTCCGGTGTGTGAGGTGGAGAGGTAAGATGGGAGATGCCAAGAGAAGAGAGAAGGGGTCGGAGACCAATATATTCCCCACCGTTATCACTGAAAATTGTAAGAATTGGACGATTAAAGAAATTTTCCACTAGTGATTTGAAGTTTAGGGTTTAGAGCCACATGTATTTTGTGAAGTGATCTACGAAGATGATATAATATTTGTAACCATCATAGGACAAGAGAGGTGACGTCCAAACATCACTGTAAAGAACATCAAGAGGGCCAGAAGAAGACACAGAATTATCATAAAAAGGTAATTTATGGATTTTATTGCAGTCACATGAATTACAATGGAAGGAAATATTACTAGGAATATCTAACTGAAAACTAATGCTAAGATGCCGAAAAATATGGTAGAAAGGATGACCAAGACGATGATGCCAGTTGATTGTGGAGATGGAGGTATGAATGGCAGGAGGAGGGGATGCCATTCATAAACGCCAGATCTAGATGTGCCTTGGAAAAGAATTGTGCCCGAATGGAGATCCTTCACAAGAAACGAGTCAGGTAAGAAAGTGATAGAGGCATTATTATCGGAACAGAATTGAGAGATGAATAAAATATTGCGAGAAATAGTGGGGACATGGAGAATATGATTAAGATGAACAGACTGTGAAGTAGTAAGGATGCAAGTGGAACCAATGTGAGAGATTTTTAAACCTGAGCCATCGCCAATTAGGAGTTCCTCCGTGCCGTCATAAGGTGAGTGAAGAGAAAGGTTGTTGAGATCGTTCGTGGCATGATGAGTTGCCCCACTGTCAATGAGCCAGCTGGGATTAGGTGAGGGATTGTTGGCGGAAATGTAGGCCGTAGGTTGGGGGGGACGGACCACGGTAAGGAGTGCGGTTTTGGTTAGGGTTAGGGTTAGTAGTGGGAAAGGTGACATTGGGATAAAGTTGTTTGAAAACATGGCATTGATTTAGAAAGTGTCCGTCATTACGACACCATTGACACTTCCCACGATAGGGTCGTTGATTATTGGGGGAACGGCTAGGGTTTGGGTGATTTGGTGCGGTTGGGAAGGGTGGGGAATGTTGGACAGTGGAGGTGTTGGTTCGGTTTTGGTTGTTTGAGGGGCGGGTTGTGTTTTTGGCTGCGTAAGCAACAGTAGCGGGAAAAGGGGTGGTGGTGGATGAGCGATGTTTGAGAGAGATTTCCTTGTTTAGGAGCTTCTCGTGGAGTTCATCAAAGGTGATGGGTGTGTCACTGCTCTGAACTGCTATGATGACACTGTCGTAGTCAGAGTTATTGAGTTGTTCCAGAATCCGATCGGTGAGATCTTCTGGGTCAATAGAGCGGCCTAGAGAGGTTAACTGATCGGCACAGGTTTTGAGGTCGTGCATGTAGTCTGTGATAGATCGTGAGCCTTTGGTGATGGAGCGAAGGCGATCTTTAATTTGTTTAAGATGGCCTTTCGAGGGGTTAGCATAAGTTTTGGCAAGAGTTTGCCATGCTTCATGGGTTGTTTTGGATTGGGATATAAGAGGTACAAGAGGCGCAGAGAGGGTACCAGCTAGGGCGCTGAGAATAAGTTTATCCTGGCGAAACCAGGTTGAGTGGGCCGGGTTAGGGATTGTGGCTGGTATGTTGGCTTTTTCAGTGGTAGCCTCCGGGTTTGAGATTTCTTTGGGGGGTTCAGTTAGGGTTCCGTCTAGGTATGGGTAAAGAGCATATCCAAGGACAGAGGACTCAACTTGGGTTTTCCATGCTATGTAGTTGGTGGAGGTAAGTTTGAGAACATGGGTTAAGGAGATGACTACTAGGTGTTTGGTCAGCTCTGCCAGATTTGGAAGAAGACAACTTTCGGCCATGGTGGGAATACCTACGGTTGGATCGTTGATGCTCTAGATACCATATAGAAATAATAGTATAAAGACCATGAACATAATTGAGAAACTTTTGATACCTGTTATTGAGATATTGGAACCCTATTTATACAAGAGAAGAATATAATTGCTAGAAGTCTAAGCTATCTCTAATACAAGGAAAATAAATCTATTCCTAACTGATAACAACTTGAGTGTCACGCAAGATAACTTGCCGTTCAAGCTAAAGGTAGGAAGCCGGTGTATGTGGTTGTCTATCAAACTGTTAGCGAGTTGAAAATTATGCTGTTTGTATTTTGATTGTGCCTGCTGTGCAACTAAGAAAGTTTTGGATTGAATGCCATTTTTGCAGAAATTAAATGTCAGATATATCTTCGTCTTACTTATTAAGTTAGAAATTTTGTGATGGATACTTTCCTTTTAGTTGTTTAACAAACCAGTTTCGCTTACAGTTTATGTTTTACCATAACTGTTTAAGGAATAATTCATAGATTGCTTGACTATTTACATGGTAAGATACATCCGTTCCAAAATGAATGTTCAATTCTTTTTTCAAATTTGTTATCGAAGTAAATTTGAACATTTCTTTGGACATTTATTTTGAGACATAGGGTGTATTTTGAAGCAATCGCCCCTCATGATTCATCTGTATACGAAAAATAGTCGAAATACATTAGTTTATGCTTGTTATATTGAGGATTTCCCTTCTTCTGTTTGAATGTAATCATTAAGCCAGAACATACTGGCTTTAAGTTGTTGTTAGGGGTTTATGAAAGAAGGATATCGTTGTTGGTTTATCATACGTGTTTGTGTTTATGTGAAAGTTTGTGGGGTGGGTATGTGTGGTATATTTCGGTGAACTCGCTTGTTTCCAAGAGCCCAGGTCGTATTATCTGGATTATTTTGTTTTTCAATCTTAAGGGAATGGTATGATTCAGTAGATTGCATTTTGCTGTATTCTGGTATTGCCCCACTTATAGTTCAAGAAATAAGTTCAAATCTTGATACCGAGCGCTTGGTCAAGCGGGATTTAATTGCATACTCCCTCCGTCCCGAAATGATCTTCTCGTTTGCCATTTTTTATTGTCCCAAAATTTTCTTCTCATTTAGGCTTAAATGTGCATAAACACAACATGGCTAGTGAAGCAAGTGTTCATATCCTTAAAAAGTTTGAATAGTCAAACGTGAAGATCATTTTGAGACGGAGGGAGTATATCCTAACATCTCTCGCAAAGCTGAAGTTAACGGCCATTCTGTGGTTCTCAGTTTGCTCAAGATGGATATACAGGCTCTCAGACAATAACGGGGATGTAGTAATCCATAGAACAAATTAAAACTAAAATAAAGCACATACAAGAGGTTAGAATATGCAGATCTTTCAGGTACAGTCAATGTCAGATGCTCAGTGTAAACAACCGATTGTTTTCCTGCATTCAAACATGTATATGTTAAAATATTTCATATTTTTCCCGATGCATTAATTTTCTGTTCAAGAGTACTTGAAAAGGTTATAATGTTGGTTTAAATTATCATAACATGATATCTATGGCAACTGGGTTCATGTGACTTCACTTGCTTCATCAAGATAACCCCAAGGTCATAGTCACGTCAAAGCATACTTTCATCTATGTAGCTATTATATACAGTGGCGAGCCACTTGAGTCTCATGGGGTCCATCGACCCCCTTAATTTTGAAACTGTGTCATTTTCACCCTATTTAAGTTTTGGAAAATAGCATTTTATCATTAAAATAGTATGTTTAAATTTTGACCCCCTTAAAGTTGAATAATTACCACTATATTACAATTTCGTACGAGGTGCTGATTAATCAGCATTATGTGAGTTATAGTTCTGTTAGTACCTCACTATGCTTAACTCACAATTAATCATAGTAAATATGTTTTGATAAATAAATAAGCAATCCATTGATTATATGATGTATACAAAAGACCTGAACACAAGCAACCCAAGACAAACCCCAACAGCTAAGCTGCCCTGCTTCCATACAAGCCAACAATCATGCCTCTACATGATTGATCTATTATCTACACATCAAACAAACTGAAGAACTACCTATTACAACCTCTATTACATCCACATGAATTACCAAGATACTAATTTCAATCAAGCCTCAACAGATTATGTCTTAAAAGCCCAACAACTAAGCTCCTCTGTTTCAACAGCTAAGCTCCCCTGCTCCAACAGCTAAGACTGTTCTTCACCAACAGCTGAGACTCCACGTCATCAAAACCTTGAAGAATGATTATTCCAATATTATCAACAATTAGAATAACTCATATTGAAGCTTGATTAAGTGTGAATACACCCTCTACTACCTTGACAACCTACAAACAAAGGAATAACAAACTATCAGTCAAAGTCAAAGACTGGCCATTAATTCTCTGTACCTTTGTCCCCCAAACGGCTACTTGTCCCCAACGGCTATATGCCAACCCTTATATAAAGGAGTATACTGGCATGTTGTCAAGAGACCCTCCTATCCCTTTTTACAACCTTACACTGTTTGAAATCCTCTCAAGCTTTACTGCGTACACACTCTGCAGTGCTAGATATTTGCACAGACCCCTGCAAATATTGTGCCATCTTGCACCCAGTTACAACCCACATACAGCCAGCTAACAGCCAAGCTATTTTTGTAAACACACTTGTGATTATCTTTCTTTTTCTTTTTCTTGCTTTGAAAGAAGCAACCTTAATTGAAGTGTCAATTAAGTAGAGGGGGTTCAAAGGAACTTGCCT
The DNA here is from genome assembly GCA_026119855.1 of Campanula takesimana. Taxonomy (NCBI): domain Eukaryota; kingdom Viridiplantae; phylum Streptophyta; class Magnoliopsida; order Asterales; family Campanulaceae; genus Campanula; species Campanula takesimana. The sequence goes on along the minus strand of JAOWBW010001214.1, from coordinate 233,805 downwards.
TATCAATTCTTGTAACTCTAAAAGTAGAGAATATTATAGTTGATTGATCTCAATGTTCCAACAGTGGGGGTGGATGCAAGAGAAGGGTTTTGCCTCTGAACCACTTTAAAATACTGTGTACACTCTTGTCTTTACACTTACACACACTACACTTGTCCTTTCATTTATTTATATTCCGCTGCACATTTCTTTTTATTTTTTGTCAACAGCTAACCTCAAACAGTTAGCTGTTCATGTTTTAACTAATCTGTTCATTAAGTTAACAGGGCCTTTCAGTTGGCATTAGAGCTTGGATTCACCATACAGAGTAACAACTTGTGATAGATTCATTCAACCCACCATGCCTCAACCAAGAAGAAACAATGAAAAGGACATTCCACACATTGATGATTGTGGATCCTTTGAGATTTATTCATCAAATATCAAAACCTATCTAAATGCTAATAGCATATGGAACTGGTATGTCTTAGAAAATAAAGTTGAACCTCCCACTCAAGCTGAAGTCAATGGAGGAGGTAGCAAATTCAAATCTCTTGAAAACTGGACTGATGCACAAAGACAACTTATGACTGCAAACTTAAAAGTAAAAAACATTCTGCAAAAAAGTGTAAATGACTCCCTATCTCAAGAAATAGCTAAATTACCAAGTGCTAAAGCAGCATGGGAATTAATTAACAAAAATTTCACTAAACACACCAGTGTTAGAACCCAGAATCTATATAACTTATTAAGACAGTTAGACAACTTCAAATTCTATCCTGGAAAGAAAGTGAGTGCTGCAAGACCAAGATTTGAAGATCTTATAAGAGCCATTTCAGACCATGGCAAAACATTTGAACAATCTGACCTTTGCTTAAAGATCTACTCTAATCTTCCTCAAGAGTATGAGAAAGTAGCCCTTCCCATTAGAGAAGGAGCTGAATGGAGTAGTATGACCATAGAACAATATTTTGGTAAACTTGAAGCTTATGAACTGGAAGGAATGATCAAAATTCAACCAACATCCACCATACTCAAACCCTTGCCCTTGTAGCTCAAGAACAAACCCATAAACAATTTTCTCAACAGGACATTGACACTCTTGTTATTAATGCTCTACAAAAGCTGAACATAAATCCTAAACAAGAATAAAAGCCTATCTCTCAAGAAGACATCCCAAGTCTCATTTCCATGGCTGTCAGAAATGCCATGAAGCATCAAAAGAAAGCATTTGATAGAAAATACAGTCCTTCACCATCCAACTCAACTCAAGAAGTTGTCAAGAAGAACATTGAGTGTTACAACTGTGGTAAACCAGATCACTATGCTGTAGATTGTAAAGAACCTAAGAAACCAAGGGAAAACTCAAAAACAATGACCTATTCTAAAGATGTCATTCATAGTTCTAGGTGCAATTGTTTTAATTGTGTCAAGGCTAAGAATGATAAAAATAAAGAACAAGTCATGCCTGACTCTTCTAGGTTTAGTGATGAAGAATTTGAATCATCAGACTCAGATAGTGATGAAGAAGGAGCATTATTGTGTTTAGTTGCACAAGAATGTGATGACTAAGATAATGAAGAAAACCTAGAAGCCTTAGCTGCTGCAGAAGAACTTAAAGAGGTACATAATTTCAATTCTCTTAATATTGATGGTTTTAAAAATTTAGTTTGCAACCTCTTGATTCAAAAGAAGAAACACGACTCTAGCTTTGTTGCCCTCATCACAGAAAATCTTGAACAATCTAAAACCATTGAAAATCTCAAATCCCTAAACACTAACCTTGAAATAACCAAAAAGGATCTAGAGGACAAATGTTAAAAACTTGAAAATGACATACTTAGCTCAACAGCTAAGACTGGATGTTCTATACCCCAACAGGACAATGAACAAATATTAAGTAACTTGAAGGAAGAAAACAATGCTTTAAAAATCAAAATTGATTCCTGGAATAAATCATGCAATGATTTATCTCTGTATCACTTTAACCAAAGGCATCCTGGGGACAGATCAGGAATTGGAGCTAATAATCTCACTCTCAAAACCTACACTCCACCAACTGGCAGTAGAGCTATTGAAACTATGGTTTTACAAAGTCTCAATACATTCTCTATTAAGAAACCATCTACCCCATTCAAACAAAGGAAGATGTGTACAAAAAGGAGAGTGAAGGGCCCAAAAAGGGTGAATTGAAAGTGGATTCTCCCATAGCTCCTAATTCTCAAGCTTCCACTAGCACTGATGATATTAAATCTCAGAAAAGGATGCAAGAACAGAAGCCTAGAAAGCCTAGACAAGCCAGACAACCAAGGCAAACTGGACAGCCAAGACATGCTAGACAGCAGAGGCAATCTAGGCAACCTAGACAAAACTGGCAATATTCCAATGGGAAAAGCCATGCTTATCAGTCACAGAACTCCCCCCTAGATCATCATACCACTCACAAAAACCCAGACAACAATCTCACTTTCATCAACCAAACTACAGAAATCAAAGCCCATACAACACAGGACACCTATATAACTCTCCTCAACCCTTCACATTGACACCCTACATGATGCAAATCATGTCCTACTATAACACCCTTAACCAGTTCTTCAAGAGAAGATGAGGTGGCAAGGCTAGGGTACCAAAAAAAGTCTAATCCTTTGGACCCAAAAAGTATAAAGGGTACCATAATTTATATTTTGTTTTATAGGTATCTAGCAAAGGAATCTGGTATTTAGATAGTGGATGCAGCAGACACATGACCTACAACAAGGAATGGCTTCAATAGATAACACCAAAGAATGGTCCCAATGTTACATTTGGTGATAATTCTCAAGCAAGAGTCAAAGGATCAGGCAACCTAGTGACTAAGGAGATCATCTTTACAGATGTATCTTATGTTGAAGGCCTTAAACACAATTTGATCAGCATTAGTCAAATCTGTGATAAAGGTTACCATGTTATCTGCACAAAGGACCAGTGCCAAGTTAAAGACAAGAACAAAAAGGTTATTCTAACAGGAGTTATAAAGAAAAACCTCTACTGCCTCCACCTTGAAGTAGTTCAATCCTCAGCTGCTCATTGTCTTTTGTCCTATAGCCAATCAGATATGTCTTGGCTGTGGCATAAGAGACTTGCTCATTTGAACCTCAAAACCATTTCAAAATTGTCCATCTCCAATCTTGTTAAAGGTCTCCCCAAAATACCTTTCAAGAAGGACAAGCTTTGCAAAGCATGTCAATGTGGAAAACAAAAGAAGACCTCCTTTTCTGCAAAAACAAGACTTAACACTTCCAAACCTCTTGATCTCCTTCACATGGATTTATTTGGTCCCATTAGAACCAGATCTCTAGGTGGAAAGAGATACTCCCTTATAGTTGTTAATGACTACACAAGATTCACTTGGATCATCCTTCTTGAATCCAAAGGTGATACTCTTCAGAATCTCACTCAGCTGTTCAACAAAGTTCAGAACTTTAAAGGCTTGTCTATCAAAAAGATAAGATCTGATCATGGAACTGAATTTGATAACACTGGAGTTGACACTTATTGTAATCAAATTGGAATTAATCACAATTTTTTAGCACCAAGAACTCCACAACAGAATGGAGTTGCAGAAAGAAAGAATAGGACCATTTGTGAAGCAGCAAAAGCAATGTTGTCTGAACACAATCTTCCTAAATACTTTTGGGGTGAAGCTGTTACAACTGCTGTTTATGTACAGAACAAAACTCTCATCAACAAGTACCATATGAAGACCCAATATGAGTTGTGGAATGGAAAGGTCCCTACCATATCCTATTTTCATGGATTTGGAAGCAAATGCTATATTCACAACAATGGGAAGAACTGTTAGTAAATCAAACCCAAGAGATAAATAATAACGAATGCAAATCAACACAGAATATACGTGGTTCAACAATATCTATTGGCTACCTCCACGGGCAAAGGGAAACATATATTATTATGGCGGAGAAACAATTACAAGAAGATAATCACACTAATCTATGTTTGCATGAACTTTGATCACAAAGTTCCTAGCTATGCAAATCCCTAGAACTAGAATTACTGATCTCTCTCTCCATGTCAATTGAATCACGCACACAAAAATACTAGTTTATGGCTAGTATTTATAGGCTAGAGACCTAAACCAGAAGACAGAAGGAATCCTTAATTAAATCTCAAAAAGGATTTAATTACTTTCCTTTTTCTTCTCAAATTTGACTTATTCAAAGTCATTTACTCTAACAATCTCCACCTTGACTTTGAATCTCCCCTAATAATTCAGTTGCACGAGCTTCTGACATAGACTCCACCTTGAGCCACATCCCTCGTACCAGATTTTTCAACCTTTGCCTCAGTCTGTCTTTCGTCAAAGACACTAGATTTGTCCTCCGGACAACCAGATTTTCCGCGCGCGCCATGTATCTTCAAGACACTCAGAATTTCCCTCACCATGCAAACAACCTTGTCCCCTGGACAATCAGATTTTCTACATGCAATGTATCCTACGGACACCCAGAACCACCCCAACGGGCAATTAACATTCATTCAGACGTGGCCCATCCAGTCGACATTGGATCTTGCCAACCATGACTGACACAATTGGTATTTGTTGATCTTCTAGCCGTGGCTTGCCCAGTTCACTCCGGCCTAGAGTAAAACGATGCTCCACCTGCTCGCCAACACCCTCACCAATCTCAGAACCTTGGAGGATAAACAAGGAATCTTTTCTTTCGCCCTTCAGAATCACATCCAAACCTTTGTAGACATCCAGAACTCCACCTTCACCTTTGAAACTGTATCCCTTCTTGTCCAACCGACTAAGTGATACCAGATTCTTTGCTACTTGTGGAACGTGTCTCACCTTGTTCAATGTGAGATATTTATCACCAGAAGTTCTCACCCTTACAGATGCCATGCCAACTACTTCGCAGATAGATCCATTAGCCATATAAATACAATCTCCATCCTTTTGCTCGTACGTTATAAACTGCTCCTTGCGCGAACACATGCGATAAAAAACTCCCAAATCTAGAACCCATGCAACTTCCTTTCACGCTTCTTCTTCGGTCACCAGGGCATAATCACCATCCTCATTCAGATTGCACTGCTCACCATCGCTGCAGCCTCAGACGCGGAGCCAGATGTACAACTCTGAAATTTAACCAGATTATTGCCTCGGGCAACACAGATTTTGTATCTACTTCTAGATCACTAGAATAGACTACAACAGATGTTAGATCTTCAGATTATACCAGACAGCTAACTTCTGATCACAGAACCCTAGCTTCAAATCTCCGTCATCAGATGTAGATACTAGATACCGAAATGTTCTAAGTCCGTTCTTGGATCACCACCGAACACCAGACAAACTTTCAGACGCTGATCTACCAGATTTGCTATTTCTAGCACAGATTTTTGCACAAACACTGCACGCGGACTGCACGGAAAATACTGCACGTGAACTGCACCAAAACTGCACGCGACCCGCACCAAGACTGCACGCGAACTGCCCCAAGACTGCACGCGACCCACACCAAGACTGCACGCGAACTGCACGTTTTCTGCACGCGATCTGCACTTTTTCTGCCCGCGACCAGCACGCCCAATGCATAATCTTCCATCAGATAATAAACCTGTTCTTTGCGTCAGACTTGTTGATTTTCTTGTCCATCCCAGAATCCATCTCTTTCTACCGCAGCGGAATGCCCTGATCTTTCTTTACTAACCAGACTCTGGTGCAACCAGAGCTCTGATACCACTTGTTAGTAAATCAAACCCAAGAGATAAATAATAACGAATGCAAATCAACACAGAATATACGTGGTTCACCAATCTCTATTGGCTACCTCCACGGGCAAAGGGAAACAGATATTATTATGGCTGAGAAACAATTACAAGAAGATAATCACACTAATCTATGTTTGCATGAACTTTGATCACAAAGTTCCTAGCTATGCAAATCCCTAGAACTAGAATTACTGATCTCTCTCTCTATGTCAATTGAATCAAGCACACAAAAATACTAGTTTATGGCTAGTATTTATAGGCTAGAGACCTAAACCATAAGACAGAAGGAATCCTTAATTAAATCTAAAAAAGGATTTAATTACTTTCCTTTTTCTTCTCAAATTTGACTTATTCAAAGTCATTTACTCTAACAAGAACAACCTGGATAAGTTTGATTCCAAGAGTGGTGAAGGAATCATTTTAGGCTACTCCAACACTAGCAAAGCCTACAGAGTATACAACAAGACAAGACTAGTTGTAGAAGAATCAATTCATGTTGACTTTGATGAAAACAATGATCAAAGCAACACTGACTTGTGTGACTTTGATGAAAGTATTGGAAACTCTGACAACCTTCCAGAACCTTCACCCACAATCAATGATTCCTCTCCCTCTAATGAAAATAACATAATTCTTCCCTATGTTCTGCCCACAGACACTCCCAACAGCTTTCCCCTTCCCAACAGCTTAGATCAAACAGTTAGCTGTCAAGTAATCTCTTCCCAAATCTCCACTCAAATCCCCATTCTCAATGATGATTATCTTGTTATTTCCATTCCCATTCAAAAAGAAATCATTCCTGATGGAATTCCCCATTATGATATTTTCATGAGTGCCTTCATTTCTCAAATGGAACCCAAGAAGATCCATGAAGCTCTTCAAGATGCAGACTAGATAGAAGCAATGGAAGAAGAACTGGAACAGTTTGAAAGGAATAAAGTATTGAAACTTGTTCCCAAACCAAGAAATCAAACTGTCATAGGTACCAGATGGGTATTTAGAAATAAAATAAGTGAAGATGGTACTGTAGTTAGAAACAAAGCCAGACTTGTAGCTTAGGGATACAGACAAGAAGAAGGAATAGACTATGATGAAACTTTTGCCCCTGTAGCAAGACTTGAAGCCATAAGACTATTTCTAGCCTTTGCATCTTTCAAAAGGATGAAAGTATTCCAAATGGATGTCAAGAGTGCATTCTTGAATGGAGTACTAAATGAAAAAGTGTTTGTTGCTCAACCTCCTGGATTTGAACATCCTAAATTCCCAGATCATGTATACAAGTTGGACAAAGCCTTGTATGGTCTCAAACAAGCCCTAGAGCTTGGTATGACACTCTGTCTAACTTCCTTCTTGATAAAGGATTTACCAAAGGTCATATTGACAGCACACTGTTCATTAAAAAATATGGAGATGACACACTACTCATTCAGGTCTATGTTGATGATATAATATTTGGATCATCAAATGAGGACCTTTGCAAAGAATTTGGAGATCTTATGCAAAAACAGTTTGAAATGAGTATGATTGGAGAACTCACCTACTTCTTGGGTCTCCAAGTCAAACAAATGAAGGATGGAATCTTCATTAACCAAGCCAAGTACACAAGAGACACGCTTAAGAAGATTGATATGCAGAATGCCTTAACAGCTAAGACACCCCTGTCTACAACGACCAAACTTCATGCTGACACTGATGGTCAAAGTGTTGATCAAACACTATACAAAAGCTATATAGGATCCCTCCTATATGTTACTGCCTCAAGACCAGACATCATGTTCAGTGTATATCTCTATGCAAGGTTTCAAGCCAACCCTAAAGAATCTCACCTTGCTGCTGTTAAAAGAATTTTGAGATATCTCAAGGGAACTCCTGACTATGGCTTGTGGTATCCTAATGAATCACCATTCTCACTAATTGGTTTTACTGATTCAGATTATGCTGGATGCAATCTGGACAGAAAGTCAACAAGTGGTGGATTCAATTCATTGGATCAAGAATTATGTCTTGGTCAAGCAAAAAGCAAACATCAGTTGCAACCTCAATAGCTGAGGCTGAATATGTTGCAGCTGGTCTCTGCTGTTCCCAAATATTGTACTTAAAAAGTAAACTTCAAGACTTTGGTATGAATGTCACAAATATTCCTATATTTTGTGATAATTCCAGTACAATTGCTATGACTGAGAATCCTTTTCAACACTCTAAAACCAAACACATTGAAGTTAGACACCACTTCATTAGAGATCATGTTGAAAAAGGGAATATTAACTTATCCAAAGTTGGTACTGAGGACAATGTCTCTGACATTTTAACTAAAGCTATGGATGAAAAGAGGTTTGAACTTTTGAGAGCAATGTTAGGAATGATTAACTTACCTAAGTAAAAGGGATTAACTGAAAATTCATTTAAGAAACTTTAAAAAAATACAAAGACATAGTCAGCTGTTTTACAGTTTCCCAACAGCTGACCTAAAACAGAACCCTATTCATTGATAACCATATGATGGTCTATTTACATCATATAGCCTAAACACCTCTACTTCAAAATCACTACCCCTGTAGTACTTGGTAGCTCTCTCTTTCTCACAAAAACCTCACCAAATCAAAAAATTCATAAACTGTCTTCAACAGCTAACTAACTACCTTAGCTAGTCAAATTTCTCTCCCTTCACAAGACCTGCTTCCAACCTACTCCAGATCCCTTGTCCTACTTGTCCTCCCCTCCATATGTTCATGCTGGTGTAGATGGACCTCCCTGAAAATACCTTTCCAACCATATTGGATGCCTCTCCATGACTGGGTCAATAGCAGTAACTGAGTACTGCAAGGATGGACCCATGGTTCTTGGCCACCATTCCTCTACAACATCATAAGGAGGAAAGTCATCAAGAGGAGACATGAAGCTGAAGGTACCTGAGGTTTGAAAACTCTCATCAGCTATCATTGCCATATGTAATGAAGGACCACCATCACTCCCCTCATTCACCTGGACTGGACTACAACACCTCAAATACTGTTTAAACAGCTGAGTGTGAGTCCTTGATGGAGACTGGTGGACCCCATTAAAGTTATCTCCCCTTCCCTCCAGTGCAGTCATGCTTACGGACAGAGAATCCCTTGTGATTGGGGAATAGACTCTTGGCTGCTCAACAGGCATCTTCTTGGCCTGAACAGCTAAGTTATCTTCCTGTTGAATCAACTTCCTTAATGTGAATGGCCTCACATTTTGAGTCTCTCTCATATCTCTCCTATCAATGTCCTTCTCATGAACCTTGAAACCTTCATCCCTCATTAACTCCCCAAGAGAATGCACCTTTTTGACTTCAGACTGTGCAGCCCTTGCCTTGCTGCTCTCACTGACACGCCCCTAGGTCCCGGGATCCCCTAATAGAACCTCGAACCCGGATGCGCGTGACTAACGAGGAACAATAAAATTAATGACATTTGTTTAACAAACTGACATGATATATATGCCTAGCACATAAGCTGGCATCAAGAGTACTATACAAGATGTCTAGTGACAACAAGAACTGAACAAGACTGTCTACCCCAAAATAAAGAGTTACAAAACCCATAATACAATCGTCCTCACCAATGTAAAAGGACACAATCCCCAAATAATCGCGACCTGCGAAGTAAGCTCCCAGCTAAGTCGAGCTTCAGTGCGCACTATCCTTCCTTTGATCTAAGGAAAACAATTAAACAAGGAACGGGGTGAGATAAATCTCAGTAAGCTATTAGATGCAAATACATGACATGTTATCATGCAATTCAAGTAGATACTCAAGTAATCATATATCAAGTATCATCAAGTAACAAGTATATGAGAGGCTAAGCCACTCATCAAGTAGCACATAAGGCTAAACAAGCAAGCTATAAAGGATATTGCTTCCTTCCTTATTCCTCCCAAGAATACCATTGTTGTCGTAGCTTGTATTACTTTGACAATCACGATCAATAACAGGAAACTGATTATTCGGTATGTATCAGAAGACCCGGTAACCAGTGTCATTCTCAAGATCAAGACTCACGAGGTGTTCAAGAGTTTAGCATTCACTTAAGTCAGGCTTATTGCTCCAACCAAGGAAGCTATGCCCTTACTATGGCCGGTAGTAAGGGGTCAAGCGCAAATACATAGGGACCCGATTGTCACTTAAGCCCCAGCTCTCGCGACAAGCGTGAACCTATATATTTCCGAACAAGCAAGGAGAACCAACTGGACTCACACAAGAATATACAAGTAGATATTTACTTGGACTACGGGAGAAGATCTAATCCAAAAGTATTGGACTAGCTCAACAAGGAACATGCTTCAAGTAATCAAGAAGTCACCTTGTATCAAGCAAATGTATGCAATGTTTGCACATACACAACAAGAACATGTCTCATACACGTAAGTGCTTGTTCATAGCACTTTCTAGTTCAATACCATACATATGTATTGGTGTCAAGCCATGTACAAGATTTTATTTTCTTATATTCAAGTCTTAATCCATTTCTATGGATGTTCAAGTCATGTACAAGATTTTAAATGTCTTATACTTCAAGTTATAATTCCAATCTTTGGACATTCAAGCATGTATAAGAGTTATACCTTTACTCTTACAAAATTTCAATCCTATTCGTAGGATGTTCAAGTCTAAAACTTTGTTCTAATGCCCCTAAGGTGCACAATCATTGGTTTCAAGACAAGTATAACACATTAGTGCTTGTTCATAGCACTTTCTAGACATAGAGAAGAGTTACTACTCTTAAACTTAAGTTCTCAGTTGAGTTCTTTAAGTATTAATGTTCAAGTCGAAGTTCTAATGCCCCCAAAAGGTACAATTATACTTGCTAGGACATCTTATACTAAGGCTATATGCCTTAGGAGGGATAAGCTTTCAATTTAATTTATACTTAAAACACTTTGTTTAGAACAGGGGATCGGGCGGGCGCTCAAGGAGGACCGGGCGGGCGCTCATCCAAACGTTTCTGAAACCCAAATCTTCTGGCCAAATGGGCCGGCGCCTGGTCACTAACCGGGCGGGCGCCTGGTCCAAATTCTCAGCAAACCCAATTTTCTTTCCAGGCTTAGAAATCTCCGTCCCCAAGCGTAGGAGTAACTTTTACTAACAATTTCAACAACTCTAACAAGGGCATAACATGAGTAAACTAGTATTTCCATGTGCTTTCACCATTTACACAGAGGAATTATTACTCCCTTTGTCCCAAATTTACAAGTACCACAAAAATCATCCCAAACACGAAATTAACATTCATAAGTATCGAGAATAACATTTATGCATGTTATTACAAGCAAGGGGGAGCTAATAACTTACCTAGTCAAAAATCAAAGCGACCCAAATAAATTTCTGTTCGGCTTGGAACGCTCTATTCAACGCACGAATATTAATCCGGGATCAGAATCAAGAACGGAGGGATAATTAAACTCGAGGAGTCGAGAATAGGGTAAACTTTAACCCTAGCTTTTCAGAACAGAGGAAGCAACGTAATGATTTGGGTAAAAATGCCTTCCTTAGGCAAACAAAGAAGTTGATATACATGGAAGTTTCAAGAAATGACCAGTAGGCCCCTCAAGTTTCACTTTTAACAAAAAGACCCCTAAAGTCAAATTTTCACAAATGACCCAAAATTCAAAACTAGACATTTAACCACCTTAACAATCTAAAGCAGTTAAGAATTTAACCCAAGTAAAACTAGCACATAATATGCAAGTTCAAGTATTTAGCAAATAGGTCAAATATTTAACAAGAAATAGGATGGGCGTTACATCCTCCCCACCTTAAAGAAAATTCGCCCACAAATTTTACTTACCAAAGTTTTCAAATAGGCTCGGGTATTTATCTCGCATCTCTTTCTCGGTTTCCCAAGTAGCCTCTTCAATTTCATGATTCCTCTAAAGGACCTTCACAATAGGAATCCTTTTGGTACGCAAGACTTGCTCTTTCCAGTCAAGAATTTCAACAGGTTGTTCCTCATAAGACAAATCAGGCTGAAATGGAATAGCCTCATACTCAAGAACATGTGATTCATCCGCCATATACTTGCGAAGCATAGATACATGGAATACATCATGAATACCAGATAAAGAAGGTGGTAAAGCCACTCTATAAGCCAACTTACCAACTCTTTCAAGAATCTCAAATGGACCGACATAACGAGGAGATAACTTTCCTTTCTTCCCAAATCTCTTTATACCTCTACGAGGAGAGACCTTCAAGAATACAAAGTCACCTACCTGGAATTCAAGATCCCTTCTATGATGATCATCATAACTCTTTTGTCTACTCTGAGCTATGCGCAATCGATCTCGAATGAGTTTCACACTCTCAACTGATTGTTGAACCATTTCAGGACCCAAGAGAATAGCTTCTCCCACTTCATCCCAGCATATAGGAGATCGACACTTTCTGCCATAAAGAGCCTCATATGGAGCCATTTCAATACTAGACTGAAAACTGTTATTATAAGCAAACTCAGCCAAAGGAAGATGAGTATCCCAACTGCCTTTGAAATCAATAACACAAGCACGTAACATATCCTCAAGAATCTGTATAAGTCTCTCAGATTGCCCATCAGATTGAGGATGAAAAGCAGTACTGAAATTCAATTTAGTACCCATGGCACCCTGAAGAGCCTGCCAGAATCGAGAAGTAAAACGAGGATCTCTATCAGATACAATACTCACAGGAACTCCATGGAGTCGAACAATCTCCTGAACATACAAAGATGCCAACTGAGACAATGAATATCCCATGGAAACAGACAAGAAGTGAGCTGATTTAGTCAACCTGTCCACTATAACCCAAACAGCATCATGGCCTCGTCTGGTACATGGCAAACCAGTCACAAAATCCATAGTAATATGCTCCCATTTCCACTCTGGAATTTCTAATGGTTGCAACAAACCTGCTGGACGTTGATGTTCCACTTTTACTTGTTGACAAGTCAAACATTTAGAAACATACTCAGTAATTTCTCTTTTCATATTATTCCACCAGAAATGTTTCTTCAAATCTTGGTACATTTTAGTGCTTTCAGGATGAATAGTATACTTGGCTTTGTGAGCCTCTTCAAGAACTTTCTTCTTAATCCCAAGATCAACTGGAATACAAACTCTGCCTCGAAAGGTAAGAATTCCATCACTATTGAAAAAAAAATCTGGTTGCTTTCCTTCATTCATCCCACTAATAACTTTCTGCAATTCAGAATCAGTTACCTGAGCTTCTTTGATCTGCTGGAGTAAATCTGAAGTAGCCTTTATATTAGCAAAAATAACTCCATGATTTGATTCACAAGGACTCCAATCACACAAGTCTTCAAACATCTTCCATTCACGAATCATCAGTCAAGAAATATAAGTCTTTCTGCTCAGTGCATCTTCCACAACATTTGCTTTTCCCGGATGATATAGGATTGTACAATCATGATCCTTCAATTTCTCCATCCATCTACGTTGTCTCATGTTATGTTCTTTTTGAGAAAACAAGTACTTCAAGCTCTTATGATCGGTAAAGACCTCAAATTTGGTTCCATACAAGTAATGCCTCCATTTATGCAAAGCAAAAATAATCGTAGCCAACTCTAAATCATGAGTAGGATAGTTCTTTTCATAAGGAGATAATTTTCGAGAAGCATAAGCTATTACCTTGCCATCTTGCATTAAAAAACAACCCAATCCTTCTTTCGAAGCATCAGTATAAACCATGAAATGCTCAGAACCACTAGGCAAAGCCAAGACTGGAGCTGTAGTCAAACGCCTTTTCAAATCTTGAAAACTTGCTTCACACTTTTCATTCCACTCAAAAGAAATAGCTTTTTGAGTCAAATTAGTCAATGGAGTAGCAATCTTGGAGAATCCCTCAATGAACCTCCGATAATAACTAGCCAAGCCCAAGAAACTACGGATCTCTGTCACTGTAGTTGGCCTCTTCCAGTTTACAACTTACAACTGCTTCAACTTTGGAAGGATCTACTGCAATACCAGTAGCAGACACAAGATGCCCCAAGAATGAAACCTCTTCTAACCAGAAAGCACATTTGCTGAATTTTGCAAATAATTGTTTCTCACGAAGAACTTGCAATACCAATCTGAGATGTTGTTCATGCTCAGCCCGTGATTTAGAATACACAAGAATGTCATCAATGAATACCACCACGAAAGAATCAAGATATGGTTTGAAGATACGGTTCATCAAATCCATAAATACAGCTGGAGCATTTGTCAAACCGAATGGCATAACAATAAACTCATAATGCCCATACCTGGTACGGAAAGCTGTCTTTGGTATATCCTCAGATTTGATTTTCAACTGATGATAACCACTTCTCAAGTCAAGCTTCGAGTACACTACTGAACCTTGAAGCTGATCAAACAAATCATCAATATGAGGTAACGGATATTTGTTCTTGATAGTTACCTGATTAAGATCTCTGTAATCAATACACAATCGTAGAGTTCCATCTTTCTTTCTGACAAATAACACTGGTGCACCCCACGGTGATACACTAGTCCTGATGAAGCCCCTTTCAAGCAATTCCTCAAGCTGTGTTTTTAACTCTCTCAACTCAGCTGGAGCCATTCTATAAGGTGCTTTAGAGATTGGTGCTGTACCTGGTAATAACTCAATACAGAACTCAAGCTCTCGATCAGGTGGCATGCTATACTCAGAAGAGAACACATCTGAAAATTCAGACACAACAAAAATATACTCCATCTTGGGAACAGATAAACTCTGGTCAAGCACACATGCGAGATACCCGGCACAACCACGAGATAAAAGTTTTCTAGCTTTTAAAGCAGAAATAACATGTATAGCACATAAAGGCCTATCACCTTCAAAGGTAAAATCAGGCAAACCAGGAATAGAAAAAGTTACTACTTTTCTATAACAATCAACAGATGCATGATGCACATATAGCCAATCCATGCCAAGAATCACGTCAAAGTCCCTTATAGGTAACACGACTAGGTCAGCAAGAAGGGAATGATCACCCACAAGAACTTCACATTTCTTGTAAACCTCAGAAGCAAACATGCAATCTCCCATAGGGGAAGATACTTCAAGCACATAAGGCATAGAATCAGGAAGAACATGTAAATGTGACACAAAATGAGATGCCACATAAGAATGAGATGAGCCTGGATCTATCAAGACTCGCGCTCTCGTACTAGAAAGTAATATAATACCTCCTATGACTGCAGAAGACTCAGCTACACCCTGCTGATCTAGAGCAAACACTCGACCCTGAACTTTTGGTCGACCCCCACTATCTCTCTTGGTACCTGAGGTTGTTGACTTGTACCCCCAACTTGACTTCCTCTGCCTTTAGGACAATTCTTGACAAAGTGCCCCGTTTCACCACAAGATAAACACTTTCCTTGCTTTAGCCAACACTTGTCTTCAGAATGGCCTTCTTTCGAACAAAAACCACATACTTTCCTGGAACCTTGAACTGTTGTCCTCGAACTAGATGATACACTACCTTTACTTTCAGTTGGTTGTCGGAATCGACGATCTTGGCGGCCAGATTTACCACCTTTAGAACCAGATCCCTGAGCTTTCTCTGATACACGACCAGTCATGGTTGTTCCCAACTTCACCTTGTGTTCTTCAATGTCATTTTCAATAGTATAAGCCTTCTCCACTGCTTGATGATAACTAGTAAGCTGTAAAGAAAGAAGTTGCTTCCTATACTCAGTCCTCAATCCTTTAACAAACCTCTGTGACTTCTTGGTCTCATTTGAAACTAAGTGATCACAATACCTTGCCAATTCTGTGAACTTGGTTGAGTATTACCCCACTGTCAAGCTTCCCTGCTCAAGATTAAGAAATTCCATCTCTTTTCTGTCTTGGACCACTCTTGGAATAAACTGTGACTTGAATGCTTTAAGAAAATTCTCCCATGCCTGTGGTACACCTTCCAGTTCCCAGCTTTTACTCAACACTTGCCACCAATGTTCAGCGGCTTTCTCAAGTTTAAAGGTTGCAAAGGTTACCTTATCACCACCCGCACATCTCAAGGCTGTAAAGATCTTCTCAATACTTTCAATCCACTCCTCTGCCTTCTTTGCATCAAATTCCCCGTCAAAGCTACGAGGTTTCAACTTCAAGAACCTTGTGAGGCAATTAGGATAATCCCAGTCTACATTATCAACCATCTCTTCTTGAGGAGTTATAGATCTCAGCTGATTACTACCACTTGTACCTTCAGAACTCATTGTACCTGTAGGTAAACACTCAGCACTATTAATAACACCCCAAGACTCACCCATACCTAGGCCATAGACCCTATCCAGACTTAGAGAAAACCAAGGTAGCTAAACCAGGGTAGCCCTGATACCAACCTGACACGCCCCCAGGTCCCGGGATCCCCTAATTGAACCTCGAACCCGGATGCGCGTGACTAACGAGGAACAATAAACTTAATGACATTTGTTTAACAAACTGACATGATATATATACTCTAGAGTAAGGAGCTATACTAGCTCACAACACGAGTTCTAGACAAGAAAATTAAAACCAAACTTAAATACATACACAGCGGAAATATGCCTAGCACATAAGCTGGCATCAAGAGTACTATACAAGATGTCTAATGACAACAAGAACTGAACAAGACTGTCTACCCCAAAATAAGGAGTTACAAAACCCATAATACAATCGTCCTCACCAATGTAAAAGGACACATGCCCCAAAATAATCACGACCTGCGAAGTAAGCTCCCAGCTAAGTCGAGCTTCACTGCGCACTATCCTTCCTTTGATCTAAGGAAAACAATTAAACAAGGAACGGGGTGAGATAAATCTCAGTAAGCTATTAGATGCAACTACATGACATGTTATCATGCAATTCAAGTAGATACTCAAGTAATCATATATCAAGTATCATCAAGTAACAAGTATATGAGAGGCTAAGCCACTCATCAAGTAGCACATAAGGCTAAACAAGCAAGCTATAAAGGATATTGCTTCCTTCCTTATTCCTCCCAAGAATACCATTGTTGTCGTAGCTTGTATTACTTTGACAATCACGATCAATAACAGGAAACTGATTATTCAGTATGTATCAGAAGACCCGGTAACCAGTGTCATTCTCAAGATCAAGACTCACGAGGTGTTCAAGAGTTTAGCATTCACTTAAGTCAGGCTTATTCCTCCAACCAAGGAAGCTATGCCCTTACTATGGCCGGTAGTAAGGGGTCAAGCGCAAATACATAGGGACCCGATTGTCATTTAAGCCCCAGCTCTCGCGACAAGCGTGAACCTATATATTTCCGAACAAGCAAGGAGAACCAGCTGGACTCACACAAGAATGTACAAGTAGATATTTACTTGGACTATGGGAGAAGAACTAATCCAAAAGTAGTGGACTAGCTCAACAAGGAACATGCTTCAAGTAATCAAGAAGTCACCTTGTATCAAGCAAATGTATGCAATGTTTGCACATACACAACAAGAACATGTCTCATATACGTAAGTGCTTGTTCATAGCACTTTCTAGTTCACTACCATACATATGTATTGGTGTAAATCCATGTACAAGATTTTATTATCTTATATTCAAGTCTTAATCCATTTCTATGGATGTTCAAGTCATGTACAAGATTTTAAATGTCTTATACTTCAAGTTATAATTCCAATCTTTGGACATTCAAGCATGTATAAGAGTTATACCTTTACTCTTACAAAATATCAATCCTATTCTTAGGATGTTCAAGTCTAAAACTTTGTTCTAATGCCCCTAAGGTGCACAATCATTGGTTTCAAGACAAGTATAACACAATAGTGCTTGGTCATAACACTTTCAAGACATAGAGAAGAGTTACTACTCTTATACTTAAGTTCTCAGTTGAGTTCTTTAAGTATTAATGTTCAAGTCGAAGTTCTAATGCCCCCAAAAGGTACAATTATACTTGCTAGGACATCTTATACTAAGGCTATATGCCTTAGGAGGGATAAGCTTTGAATTTAATTTATATTTAAAACACTTTGTTTAGAACAGGGGACCGGGCGGGCGCTCAAGGAGGACCGGGCGGGCGCTCATCCAAACATTTCTGAAACCCAAATCTTCTGGCCAAATGGGCGGGCGCCTGGTCACTAACCGGCCGGGCGCCTGGTCCAAATTCTCAGCAAACCCAATTTTCTTTCCAGGCTTAGAAATCTCCGTCCCCAAGTGTAGGAGTAACTTTTACTAACAATTTCAACAACTCTAACAAGGGCATAACATGAGTAAACTAGTATTTCCATGTTCTTTCACCATTTACACAGAGGAATTATTACTCCCTTTGTCCCAAATTTACAAGTACCACAAAAATCATCCCAAACACGAAATTAACATTCACAAGTATCGAGAATAACATTTATGCATGTTATTACAAGCAAGGGGGAGCTAATAACTTACCTAGTCAAAAATCAAAGCGACCCAAATAAATTTCTGTTCGGCTTGGAACGCTCTATTCAACGCCACGAATATTAATCCGGGATCAGAATCAAGAACGGAGGGATAATTAAACTCGAGGAGTCGAGAATAGGGTAAACTTTAACCCTAGCTTTTCAAAACAGAGGAAGCAACGTAATGATTTGGGTAAAAATGCATTCCTCAGGCAAACAAAGAAGTTGATATACATGGAAGTTTCAAGAAATGACCAGTAGGCCCCTCAAGTTTCACTTTTAACAAAAAGGCCCCTAAAGTCAAATTTTCACAAATGACCCAAAAGTCAAAACTAGACATTTAACCACCTTAACAATCTAAAGCAGTTAAGAATTTAACCCAAGTAAAACTAGCACATAATATGCAAGTTCAAGTATTTATCAAATAGGTCAAATATTTAACAAGAAATAGGATGGGCGTTACACTCACCACTCCCTATCCTCATATTATGTCCAAACAACTTTATACTGCCCATCTCCTCTCCTTGTTTCTCTTTTCCCTTGCCCTCAAAATGTCTCAGTTGTGCCAACCTTTCTCTCTCATATTTCTCCAAAGCTTCTTTTTCATTTTCCCACTCTCTCTTTCTTTTCTCTCTATCTTTCACCTCTTTATACTTCAAGGGATGATCAAGAGGAAGCTGTTCAACTTCCTCAAACAATGTATGATCACATTGAATGACATATGACCTAAACTCACTCTCAAACCTCTCTCTCTCTGTTTCCTCACCTATTGGAACTGTAAAGACCAATCTCTTTGCAGTTTGGGCCATCTTTTTGGGACTAAAATTGGATGATAGTCTTCCCATTTTCTAATATAAAGAAAGGTTACGACCTCAACAGCTAAGACAAAAGGAGTATAAACTTGGTGTGTATTCATCAGCTAAGTTCATATTCCTTATATACACAAGGAATTAATGTCAGTCCATAATAGGGTATGGTTATAGACTCAGCTGTTGAAATTAAAATATTTGTCCAAATTATCAACTGATTTGACCATCAAATATGTACTATTGGTACAAATGTGTGGCAAAGTCTGAGATGTGATGTTCAAAATTTAAATTGAAGTGTGCTATTTTACATTTAGGACCTTACTTTCCTTTAATAGCCGCCCAGAATTTCTGGATATAAATGATTTAACATTTAAGTCTATTCTTTTTACTGTTCATATAAACAGTAACAGGGGATAACCGTTGAGCCATCTTAACGGCTACAATAAATAACCCCCACGTCGCCACTCCTCCAAAATTATAACCGTTGCCCCTACCTCCTACCACGATCTTTTTGCCATCAACTCGCTTCAAACCTTGAAATAGTTAATACCCCTCAATTCTTTTCTACTTCACATACTCTGTTTTTCAAACCCTAGCTCCCCTATTCTCATTCTTCACCTTACCCTATTAAATGGATCTACCTGAAGAATCCCATGGCTACTACATTAAAAGCGAGTTCTTTGAAGGATAAGTAGGAAGCCACGTCAAAACCATTCTAAAAAACAATGATCTTCTCAACATGTTGACTGTTGAGAATCCAATTCTTGAAAATGCATGTATGGAGGTATACAAAATTGGAAAAAGGCTCAAAGATAGCACCATTCGTTGTGTGTTTGAGAATGTTACAATGCTCATCAGACCTGAAGATGTGTACACAACCTATGGCATCTCTAATGATTCAAGCCTTGTGAAAAATGTGTGGGACACCAACTTAGATTCAGAATTCAGTACTCTCTACAAGCAATTCACCAATCAAGATGATGTTGACTATGACTCAGTGAAGAACAAATCCATCTGGAAAAAGAATCTCTCCATCAACAATTCAGCTCTCAGTGATGTGGTCATCAAAGGAATGTGTGGAAAACAATCTTCCTTAGATCAATTGAGCTCTGCAGAATGGAAGATTGCTCTTGGCCTCATTAGAAGGAAAATTAATTGGTGCACAGTCATGCTGGAAAACTTCAATCTTGCCACTTCCCCATCTCTCCTCAAACCTTATGTGAGATCAACCAAACCAAACCTATTTAGGTTCATGAGTGGAATTCTTGCAAAGAAGCTCAATGGTCACCCAGCCATTCTCAGCACTAAATGGCTTGTTTTTATTCCACTAAGCAAATCCAAGAAGTTTGACAAGAAAACCATCCTTCTCAAAGGATCCAAAGAGGGAACAGCTAAGCCATCCAAATCCAAGTCTTCAATAGCTAAGGCAACCAAGAAGGTCCCAACAGCTAAGTCTAGACCTAATGAAGCTCCAGCAACCAGAATGATCACTAGAGCAACAACAAAGTCACCAGCTAGAAAAAAATACATTGCGTTAAAAAGAACTAGCAAGAAGAAAATTGATGAACCTCCCTCCTCTTCAACCTCCTCTACATCCAGTGAATCAACAAGAGCCACTTCTCAAACCTCCTCATTACCTGTTGATAGCAATGAGAACACTACTGAGAGTGGAGAAAGAGTTAAAGCTGCAGATAGCAATGCAAGCAAAATCTATGTTGATGATGAAACACCAGTTAGTGAAGGAGAATCTGAGGTTAGGAAAGCTAGCAGTTCCAGTGGTGCAATGGAGATTGATGAAGAAGAATTTGGTGTTCAAATGACTCTTCAGCAGCAAATTGAAGAGATCAGGAAAGCCAAGCTTGGTACTGAGCAAGATGTGCCATCACCTGATCTAGTGATCTCAACAGCTGAGGCAGACATCCCAATAGCTAAGGCACTTCCAAGCCATATGGAAAAGGTAACCACCTCATCCTCTTCTGATGATCACTTTGTTGTTTTTCATAGAAAACCTGTTAGATATCCTTCTCTTTCTCCCAAAAGATTCAGGCACACCTCTCCCCCTTCTCCCCATCACACATCCAGCTCAGATCATGTTGCTGACATTGAAGGAATCCTTCATCTTAAAACTCACTCTCTAGTTGAAACCCATAGGGGGAATCTACCTAGTTCAGAGAGCCCTGCTAAGTCAAGGGGGAACTCTCCAGGTCATAAACCTACCCCAACAGCTGAGACCCCAACACTACCTTCTCCTCCCCTTCCAGTCACACACTCTATCTCTCTCCCTCCTCGATCTCTTGATCTCTCTACTATTCTTCCAATCCTCAACCCTAATCTCATTGAAATGATAAAGGACAAATTTGTCTCTAACATTTCTAAGGAAAAAAGAGCCTCCATCTTTGAACAACTATCTGACAAATTCTTAATTGATGAAGCCCTCAAAGCATTTAACTTTATGAGAATTAGAGAAGCCAGACACACCCAAGGTCAAGGTGGATCATCAGCTCCCAAACCTGCCCCAATAGCTAACCCTCCCTCTAAATCAATCTCCATCCCTCAAATTGATCTTGACACATCCATGCCATCTCCTAGCTTCTGGGCACTTGACTGTGACATTGACTTTTCTATCCCAACAGTTCAAGAAGCCTACAATAAGCTTAAGTCAATTCCCATCCTTCCTCTTTTCATTAACCCTCATAATCTCTCAAATACCTAGAAATGACAAAAACCCATATGAGCATTCATGCTAGAAATCTTGGGGGTCAACTCTTCTATGCATATGAAGAGTGGAAAAAGTTTAGGATCACCACCCAATACTGCTTCCTCTTCTCTGCTCCAAAACTACCCAATCCCCTCAATCTTTCAAATCTTCCTGAGTGGGAATTAGTCTTTTCTCATCTCATTTCAAAACACCTTCAGGAATTCCTTTATGCCCCTGACTCCCTTATGTATGCCCTTTGCATTCAATATGCCCAGTCCACCTTTTGGACTCTTCTTTCCAAAAATAGTTGCATAATTGGGATTATTGTCAAGCATCTATTTCCCATTTCTACAGTCTATCCCCAACAACTTTCTCCACCTCCTCCTACCTTTCATAAAAAGGCCAGATCAAAGCTTGCCAATCTCCCTCCCAATTTTGATTCCTTCAAATACACTCCTCCATATTACCTCACCTACACTGACTTCAATCAATTCTCAGCCACACTCATCAAAAAACTAAAAACCTCTCTTCTTAGGAAGCTTGATGATGTGTCTGAGTTTATCCTTCAAAGAGGTGAAAATCCAATTCCTCCATCTCCAGAACAACCAACACCAACAGTCTTCCCTCAGCCTCCTCCCAGCAGCCATCCTATGCTTCCAAAACCTTCTCAGGCATCAATCTACTCCTATTTTCAAGCTCCTCCACCTAAATTCACCAAGAAAAGGTATGCTTCTCTCTACAAGGACTATCCCATGGGGGTCTCACCTTCTGATGAGAACTTGACTCCTCAGCAACTGCAAGCTTGGATTGGTCCAAGGCTTCTCTACAACCAACCAGTCCTCACCAAAGATCAGTTGACATCCAGACAAGATCAAAACTTTCAGTATAATTACATGATGGGACTTGACTGGAACAATGAGTGGTTCTACAGAAGAAATGAGCCAGTGAGAAAAGCTGCCCTTCTTCAAGAAAAGAAAGCCGTGGAGAATAGTCAGAATGCCTAGTATAGGTTAAAAGTCTATTGGTTTGTTTTCTTTGTTTTGAATAGCTGTTCAGAACAATGCCTATCTTTTCCTTTCGGTTATTTCTTTTAAAAGTAGATTTTAGTTTGTTTAACAGTTTGTTTGCCAAGCAATACTATCAAGAAGATTTTCTCTTCATTGGTGTTCTATTTCCTTAGCATTGTATTTACAGGTACATAATCAAATGTCTTTATTTATTTACCAAAAAGGGGGAAATTGTTTGTACCTCACTATGCTTAACTCACAATTAATCATAGTAAATATGTTTTGATAAATAAATAAACAATCCATTGATTATATGATGTATACAAAAGACCTGAACACAGGCAACCCAAGACAAACCCCAACAGCTAAGCTGCCCTGCTTCCATACAAGCTAACAGTCAAGCCTCTACATGATTTATCTATTATCTACACATCAAACAAACTGAAGAACTACCTATTACAACCTCTATCACATCCACATGAATTACCAAGATAATAATTTCAATCAAGCCTCAACAGATTATGTCTTAAAAGCCCAACAGCTAAGCTCCCCTGCTCCAACAACTAAGACTGTTCTTCACCAACAGCTGAGACTCCGCGTCATCAAAACCTTGAAGAATGATTATTCCAATATTATCAACAATTAGAATAACTCATATTGAATCTTGATTAAGTATGAATACACCCTCTACTACCTTGACAACCTGCAAACAAAGGAATAACAAACTGTCAGTCAAAGTCAAAGGCTGACCATTAATTCTCTGTACCTTTGTCCCCCAAACGGCTACTTGTCCACAACGGCTAAATGCCAACCCTTATATAAAGGAGTATACTGGCATGTTGTCAAGAGACCCTCCTATCCCTTTTTACAACCTTACACTGTTTGAAATCCTCTCAAGCTTTACTGCATACACACTCTGCAGTCCTAGATATTTGCACAGACCCCTGCAAATATTGTGCCATCTTGCACCCAGTTACAACCCACACACAGCCAGCTAACAGCTAAGCTATTTTTGTAAACACACTTGTGATTATCTTTCTTTTTATTTTTCTTGGTTTGAAAGAAGCAACCTTAATTGAAGTGTCAATTAAGTAGAGGGGGTTCAAAGGAACTTGCCTTATCAATTCTTGTAAGTCTAAAAGTAGAGAATATTATAGTGGATTGATCTCACTGTTCCAACAGTGGGGGTAGATGTAAGAGAAGTGTTTTGCCTCTAAATCACTTTAAAATACTTTGTACACTCTTGTCTTTACACTTACACACACACTACACTTGTCCTTTCATTTATTTATTCATTTATATTCCGCTGCACATTTCTTTTTATTTTTTGTCAACAGCTAACCTCAAACAGTTAGCTGTTCAAGTTTTAACTAATCTGTTCATTAAGTTAACAGGGCCTTTCAAGTTTCTTATCAGATATCTAGAAACTTCAAAACATAAGGTGGAGGATGATGTAGGTGAATAGATCAATTAGATTGTGGGTTTTGACCAACTGTGCTATATATTAGCTACTGTGGCATATCCACTTTGAATTTTGTGGGGGACTTGAGTGGTTTTTTATGATTTTTTCCATTCTAGTGTCTTCTTTACCCCCTTTAAATGTTTTCTGTATCATGCGTATTAACCAATGTTTTGCCATTGATCCCATATTTACTTTTCATGTGATATAATTGAACTTGTGCGTTGCGACTTATGTGGACAAAAGGAATAGCATTTATAGGGGATTTCACAAAGGTCACTTGATGCAGGTTTGAGTGTTGAAAGTTACTTCTCTTGGAAAGGTGCAGATAGCTATGAAGTTATACTTTGATTTTGCTTAACAAGAATGCCAGGCATACCTTTAGTTGCTCACGAGACTACGTACGTTCTCTTTTGTTTTTGTTCTTTTATGTGTATAAAACTACTTATATCTATCAAGGTAACTGAAATTGTTTGTCAAAGGCTACTGAGAACGGATGTTACCTCAAGTATTAGGTAACACCCCAGATAACACACACGGACAAAATATACACACCCGAGTAAAATAGATTTGTAAAAGAGTTTTGCAGCGGACAAAAGCACAAGAATTATTTTTCTCAAGTTATATAAATATAACTTGAGATGCCTAGATGGCGAAAACTTTATAATCAATATGAGTACCAATTACAAAGTAAAGAGGTTCCCTATAACTAAAACAATATATGTTCTATGGAACCAAAATAGAGACAAAGTACAATGATCATATCCTATCCAAAACACACTCAAATCTGAAGTATTTGAGTGTTAAAAGAGTGTATGGGAGAAAGGACCTAACGAGCCAAGAAGTACTTTGCTCTTTGTGCTATGAATGTGTGTAAATTTGGCTTAATCACACAGTCTTCATCCTAGCACTATTTATAGCCATCAAAGACTTGAGGGCTACTCAAATAAACAGCCTTGGGCTGTTGTTGGCGAGTGGGGAGAGTGGAGGTCATGTGCCAAGCTTCCTCTCCACAAATCATGCAAGACTTGGTCCACCTTCCACTTTTATCTCAACCGATTCCTTTGTGCCCAAGTCTAAGCTTCACCTTGTTGTACTCCATGCTTCCAATGCCTTGTACTCTTTCATTTGATCAGCAACAAATCCTTGGACTTGGTCTTCTCACATTTTCCATATTTAACACATGTTAAATATGTTTGTAACTCCTCCAATTTTCGGCATTTATGCATAATTCTCTTTTAATTTCTTCTCCATGTATTTAGCTCCTAAATCCACCTTATTATAATCTGAAATATGGACTAACATCTAGACAATAATATTAGGACATTAGTATAAAAATTATATTAGAAAGAAATGTCAAATTACAAAGTATATTCGTCACGCAGCACTAGACTGTCAGTGGCAACATCTGAGGTAACACCTCTGTCTGCACTAACAGTAACCTTATATAATTATAAATTGAGTCTCTTGAGGATATGACGAAGGTTCTCATTTCAAATTTACAGCACATAGAATTCTGTTTTCATTTGTTTTGATTCTTATATGACTTCTTGTTGTAGTACAACCTTTTTTTAAAGATACTTGTTATGAATATCAGTCGCCATCTTATTTCACTTTATGGAACAGGAATTCTGTTTGCAATTGCAGTTACTCTAGAAGTGCAGACCAGATGTGCTGCCAAGAATCTCGTTTGCATTTGTCGGCAGAAGAAGAAATTGCAGCTGAAGAGAGCCTTTCGATTTATTGCAAACCTAATTCTGGAGTTATTATTATTTTTTTTTCCAGGTGTTGGAGATTGTTTATGATCAAACTTTGGAATCATGGACTCCTTGATGTGCAATCTATGAATACTTGCAATGTAACTCTTGAAAAGTGGCAAAGCCAAGACGTTGATCCTGGGAAAGCTAGATTCTATCTTTTCTTTTTTCGCTTCTAAATTTTTCATTACTGGTCACTGGGGTAAACTTCCTCACTAACCTACAAAACTTGGTACATCTTTTGCATTTTCTTGTACCAGATTCGCACTTCTGGCTTCTGTTCCTGAGTTTACATGTACTGTTGTTGTCATTCTGTATATGATTCCGGCAGTTCCGACCGTATAGTGTTATTGATTCATGTTACTATCCATTTCGGGTCAAAGTTGGAAAGAAGAATTGAGTCCCTTGAAATGTTCCTGGTGCCTCAGAATCTTTGTAGGTACTAGATACTGGGCAGACTCTTGCATTGTATTTTGTTAATTTGGTTACAGTTTCTTTTCCTTTCTTTTTTGTCACTGAACCATTAGGTATGTTCAGTGCCATTATCGCATAATGAGTGACATTTTGATTTTTCTTGTCAGAATAATTTTTTATTAAAAAAATTATGAAAAATTATATCTTCATCAAATTATAAAAAAATTCATTGTTAATATTGTTAACCCAAAATCTTGTAAAAACCATTTGGGGGTTTTAAACTTTCAAGATTAACATCATATTCATGATCAAAATAGCCACGAAATAGATTCCCCACCCCGATTAGACTACTTTGTGTTAGTCTGCCTATTTTTTAAGTCTTCTTCAATAAAACAGAAATGGAATTAGTAGGCCAAAGTGAAAGAAAATTGAGCTGTTAGGAAAAATATACTCACCTACCCATAATAAATGTCATACTTTTTCATTTTTCGTTTATCTCAAAATAAATATCGCTTTACCAGAAATAGGGTATGAAGTTTGGTGATCATCCTATAGTACACATTCTAAAGTCTAATAGGCACAACCATTGCAATGTCCTAGGAGGTGTCACTCTACCGATATGAATAGATAGAGGTAGTCAAGGAAACATAATTAAAAGCTTAAAAACATTGATTTGTAAACTATGACATTTATTTTGGGACATAGAGCGTAAAGAAAAAAGGCAAAGACTTATATGCGGCTGGACCAAAAGAGTTCAATTTGGGGCCTAGTAACATTTTTTTTAAGTAGGATTAATTATAATTTAGGGCATGAACTCTTTAGGGTTTTAGGGTGTCCCCCAAACGGACTCTCATTCTTATTTTGGCGAATCAGGGGTCAATATACATTTTTTCGCCAATTAGCTAACTGCCCATGTGTCGGGCACATGATCAACGAATTGGTTAGTTTGAAATTTATGTTGATCATTAAAGGGTCAAATGTAAGAGTTTGGAGATGATAAGTGAAATTTAAAAACTCTCAATATTACACCCAACCCCCATCCTCATCCCCAAAATCTAAGCCAAATTCAACCCTCCTCCCGACCACACCAGCCTCTCTAACCCCGCCATAACCTCTTCTTCCTTGCTACCCACACCTACGCTCCTTCTCACTCCAGTCGCCACTACATCAAACCTACACCAACGATTCGAAATCAAATCGAAACCAAAGACCCAAAATCAAAGACCCAAAATCATATCAAGACACCCGGATTGATAAGTTTCATTTTTTTTTGCCAAATCAAGAACTTCATGACCCCGACAATCAGAACAATGTTAGACCTTTTGTGGATTGCAACACAAGTTATTTGTCAATTCCATATATAAAATCATGTCTATAATTTTAATATAAAGTGTAGTCATCAATAGTCAATGTGTAGAATCCCTGAAATGTAATTTATCTATTTTTGATGGGCAAAATGGTAAATTAACATTGCTTAGGAATTGAATAGGTGTGGTCCCTAAATGAAGTGCCTCTTTGTCTAGTATATAAAGGGATCACCATCATCCCTTTTAGACACTACATTTTTTATTTCTCTCTCTAAATATTCTCTTCATTATTGTTAAGAAGTGCTTGAGAAAATAAAAGGCATTCATCATTTAGAAGAGCACTTCCCTAAATAGTTGTTCTTCATCTCGTTTCTCTCTTCAAGATCAAGACGATGGATTCAACAGGTATTTATTCCTAACGCTTCCGCTTCATCTCTTCCTCTATGTCATTCTAAACTGAGCGTGGCAATCAGGGTTTCATCAATTTGTTCCAACAATTGGTATCAGAGCCCCGCTCATTTTGTTTGAGATTGAGTTCTTTAAGAAAGCCTTAAAACGCTTATTTTGATTCATTTTTTTTCCTGTTGAATCATTAATTTTTGATGTTGATTAGGGACTCTAATTCATTCTAGAGTACTGATAATCATCATCTGAATTTAAGAAAATGGTTTGAAAAATGTTTTGTTAATTAAACTCAATGGTTCAAGTTTGACTATCCCTTCATAACATGGTTTTATGTTTTAAGTACATACCATGTGGATCTACTTACCTGATTCCATTTTTTTTTGGCAAGATTATCCTAAATAGCATGGTTTTATGTTTTAAGTACATACCATGTCGATATACTTGCTTGACCAGTAATTATTGGCATTTTTTTTTTTTTTTTGTGGATTTGTCTTTGCCGAATTATTCCATTAAAATGATTTTTTTTTTTTTTGGAACATGGAATTGATAGAAATCATGTGTCGGTTCATTAATTTAATGAACTTGGTACAATGATTGTCATGTCCGTTGCTTTTTGGCTATTAAAAGACATCAATTTAAGATGTGCCGTTTGGGCATATTATGCTATTTGGGTCATATTTTTTTTTTTTAACAAAACATACATTTTTCAAACATTTTTTTTTTTGATTAATTATATGCTTTGACAATTTTATTCATTGTTTAAATAATATTATCGCCTAAGTGATTAACGTTATTTAAACCCAAAAATTGTAAAGTGTTGAATATTTGAGTTAATATGTAAATGTCTTGAATTTTCCAAAGAAGATCTTGATATTTGACTAGACTTAAGTATTCATGTGATGACAAATAAGATGAACATTAAGTTGTTTTCTCAAATGCTTAAGACTACCCAAAGGAAGATTAAGCATTTGATTAAAATATTGTTCAAATTACTTGTCATCTAAGTCAATTATTTATGAATCAATTCGCAATCCAAAGATTAGTCTTGATGTCATGTTAATTGTCTTGTGATGGATTTCATTTGATATAATTAATCTTTTTATTCATAATGTAGTTACTTATTATTGTTTTGTATTCATTCTTGTTCTCTAAACTACCAACAGATTTACTTAATGCTTCGTCAATTACCGCTGCGATGAGTACAATTCCGATGCTTAATGGGATAAACTTTAAAACTTGGAAAAATAAAATAACTATGGTCTTGGGCTGCATGGACATAGACCTCACATTTAGGGAGCCTATTCCTCTTCCTCTTAGTGAAGATAGCACCGCTGAGGACCGCTTGAACTCTGAGAAGTGGAAACGCTCTAACTGCGTAAGTCTTATGATCATGAAAAATGTCGTCCCGAAGGCATTTCTTAACAGTGTCCCCGAGGACGTTGATGCTAAAACCTTTCTTGAGACCCTTGAACGGCGCTTTGCCAAAAGCGAAAAGTCGGAAACAAGTTCTTGTTTAAGAAAGCTTGTTTCCATGAAGTACAAGGGTACCGGGAACTTAAGGGAGTATATTTTAGAAATGCTTCACTTATCAACTAAATTAAAAGGACTTAAGTTAGAGATATCGGAAGATCTTCTCGTCCATTTAGTGTTGATTTCTCTTCCTCCTCAGTTTGGTCACTTTGAGGTGACCTATAATTGTCAGAAAGACAAGTGGGATATTAATGAATTAATCTCACATGTGACACAAGAGGAAGATAGGTTGAAGCAACCTAAAATTGAAGGTGCTCATTTAGCATCCACCTCTTCTCATGGGACTAAGAGAAGAGAGAAGGAAATTGTGGTAACAAGCAATAAGAAGCCTAAAGGATCATCTGATGATCGTAAGGAAAAGAAGTGTTTCTTTTGCAACGACCCTACGCACATGAAGTATGACTGCCCTAAGTATCACGCATGGCGTGCTAAGAAAGGTATGTCGTTTGGTCTTGTTTGTACTGAGGCTAATTTAGTTTCAATTCCTACATATACATGGTGGTTGGATTCTGGTGCAACAACTCACATTAGTATGTCTATGCAGGGTTGCCTGAATTACCGAAGACCCAGTGAAGATGAAAGATTTATCTATATGGGAGCTGGGAACCCGGTTGAAGTAATAGGCATAGGCACTTTTAGGTTATTATTGAGTACTGGATATTATTTTGTATTGAATAATACTTTTATTGTACCTTCGTTTAGAAGGAATTTGATATCTATCACTATTTTGGACAAAGAAGGTTACTCTTGTTCGTTTGGTAATAAAATATGTGATCTTTATTTTAATTCCGTTATTGTTGGTACTAGTACTTTATCGAGTAGTGACAATCTCTATTTGCTTGACACTATTCAAACAATAAATGAGTCCCATAATAATGAAACTAAATCTAAAAAGCGAAAGTTTTCAAGTGAAAATTCTTATACCTTATGGCATAGGCGTTTGGGTCATATCTCCAAAAGGAGAATTGATAAGCTTGTGTCAGAAAGAATCATAAATAAACTTGATGTTCCTGAAAAGGACTTTTGCATTGAATGCATAAAAGGAAAGTTTACAAACTCGAAAAGAAAAGTATCCTCGAGAGCATCAAGCGTCTTAGAACTAATACATACGGATATTTGTGGGCCATTTCCTAATCCTTCTTGGAATGGTCAACAATACTTTATTACGTTCATAGACGACTACTCTCGATATGGATACATTTATTTACTTCATGAAAAGTCTCAATCATTGGACGTTTTCAAGTCTTTTAAGGCCGAAGTTGAAAATAAACTAGGTAAGACTATTAAGAACGTTAGATCCGATCGTGGTGGGGAGTACTATGGTCGGAATGACGGTTCGGGAGAACAACGTCCGGGTCCTTTTGCTCTCTATCTTGAAGAGTGTGGGACTATGCCGGGTACGCCTAGCATGAATGGTGTAGCTGAGAAACGTAATAGAACCCTTAAGGATATGGTAAGGAGTATGGTTTCTTGTACTTCATTACCTCACTCATTATGGGGCGATGCTTTAAAAACCACTACTTATCTTCTCAATAGGGCTCCCTCTAAGGCTACTAACAATAAAATCCCTTATGAATTATGGACGAATAAGAAACCGTCCTTAAATCATCTTCATGTTTGGGGTTGTCCAGCAGAAGCTAGTCCTTATAGGCCTAACGAAGGAAAACTGGACGCTAAGACAGTTAGTTGCTACTTTGTAGGGTATGCCGAGAGATCAAGGGGCTATAAATTTTACAACCCGAAAACTAGAACGTTTTTTGAAACGGGAAATGCTAGGTTCTTTGAGGATGTTGAATTTAGAGGAGAAATTAGGAATAATAAATTTGAATTTAAGGAAGAGGAATCCATTTCCATGCCTCTTCCCATTGTCGTTCCAATTGAAAATCAAGTACTTGTACCTGAAATTCAAGAGGAACAAATTCAAAATATTAACTCCCCTATAAATAATGAACAACATGAAAATGTTGAACATAATGAGGAAATTCAACAACCTCATAATGAGGAAGAACCGATGCCTTTAAGGAGATCCAATAGAGCACGAAGAAGTGTCATTTCGGATGATTATGAGGTGTATCTTGCCGAGAGTGAAGGACACTTAGGTTTAGTGGGAGATGAGCCTCTCACCTTCCATGAAGCCATTAATAGTCCTAACTCTCATAAGTGGATCAATGCCATTAATGAAGAATTGAAATCTATGAAAGACAATGACGTTTGGGATCTTGTCCCATTACCTAAAGATGTAAAACCTATTGGTTGTAAATGGATATTTAAAACCAAAAGGGATTCACAAGGTAATGTGGAAAGACATAAGGCTCGTCTTGTTGCTAAAGGTTTTACTTAAAAAGAAGGTATTGATTATAAAGAAACATTCTCTCCGGTATCTTCTAAAAACTCCTTTAGGATCATTATGGCATTAGTAGCACATTATGACCTTGAGCTTCATCAAATGGATGTAAAGACTGCTTTTCTCAATGGAGACATTGAGGAAACCATCTATATGAAGAAACCAGAAATGGTGGATGATTTGGAACAAACTAATCAATTAGTTTGTAAACTTAAGAAATCCATTTATGGGCTCAAGAAAGCTTCTCGTCAATGGTATTTAAAATTTAACCAAGTAATTCTTTCATTCGGATTTGAAACGAATCTTGGTGAAGATTGTATATACCATGAGTTCAGTGGGAGTAAATTTATATTCTTAGTCTTATATGTGGATGATATTTACTTGCTAGTAATGACATGAACCTTCTTAAGGAAACTAAGAAATTTCTTTCAAACAAATTTGAAATGAAAGATCTTGGTGAGGTATCTTTTGTATTAGGAATCCAAATACACCGTGATCGCTCACGAGGTATTTTAGGATTATCTCAAAAGGCCTATATAGAGAAGGTATTACAAAGGTTTAGCATGCAAAACTGTAAACCACATGACACCCCTGTTTCTAAAGGAGATAAATTCAGTCTAAGTCAATGTCCCAAAAACAATTTTAAAACTAAAATATGGAAAATATCCCTTATGCATAAGCAGTAGGAAGCTTAATGTATGCTCAAGTCTGTACTCGTCCAGACTTAGCTTTTATTGTTGGGATGCTTGGTAGATACCAAAGAAATTCGGGGAGAGAACATTGGGTCGCAGCCAAAAGAGTGATGCGGTATTTACAAAACACAAAGGACTACATGCTTACATATTCAAAGTCGGATCATCTTGAGATTGTTGGGTATTCCGATTCCAACTTTGCTGGATGCCAAGACAGCCGTAAATCAACGTCTGGGTATGTCTTCACATTAGCCGGTGGAGCAGTTTCTTGGAGAAGTGCCAAACAGACACTCGTTACTTCCTCTACCATGGAAGCCGAGTTTGTTGCATGTTTCGAGGCATCCAATCAAGCTATTTGGCTGCGTAAATTCATTAAGGGATTGCGTATTGTCGATAGCGTCGAAAGACCTATTAAGCTATATTGTGACAATAGGGCAGCGGTTTTGTACTCCAATAATAACAAGAGTTCGTCAAAGTCTAAGCATATAGACATTAAATTTCTTGTTGTAAGAGAAAGAGTACAAAAGGAACAAATAGAAATACAACTTATTGGTACAAACTCTATGTTAGCGGATCCGTTTACTAAGGCGTTGTCACCTCTAGTGTTTCACGAGCATGTTGCTCATATGGGTGTAACAACTTTTGATAACATTTAATATAGTGGGAGTTTATGCTGTTTTCTTCAATTTTATTGTTCTATTATTATTAAAGTTTGATCTCATTTGGTTAAGTTGGACTAGTTGGAAGAATATGTATATATTCATTAAGTTCCATGCTACACATCTATACTTTTGATCTATGTCATTTAGTTAGATTTGTATATGTGATTATAGTGGGTTTAGTTGCGAATCAATTACAACGACTGCCCCTTTAGTCCTTTACTTATATGACTAATGGACGAGATTGTTGTAGATGACAACAAAGTGCACATTCGGGTTGTCATTTATGTTATATTCATGATTTAAAAAGAAGATATTTGTTTTGCAACCCAAGTGGGAGATTGTTAGACCTTTTGTGGATTGCAACACAAGTTATTTGTCAATTCCATATATAAAATCATGTCTATAATTTTAATATAAAGTGTAGTCAACAATAGTCAATGTATAGAATCCCTGAAATGTAATTTATCTATTTTTGATGGGCAAAATGGTAAATTAACATTGCTTAGGAATTGAATAGGTGTGGTCCCTAAATGAAGTGCCTCTTTGTCTAGTATATAAAGGGATCACCATCATCCCTTTTAGACACTACATTTTTTATTTCTCTCTCTAAATATTCTCTTCATTATTGTTAAGAAGTGCTTGAGAAAATAAAAGGCATTCATCATTTAGAAGAGCACTTCCCTAAATAGTCGTTCTTCATCTCGTTTCTCTCTTCAAGATCAAGACGATGGATTCAACAGGTATTTATTCCTAACGCTTCCGCTTCATCTCTTCCTCTATCTCATTCTAAACTGAGCGTGGCAATCAGGGTTTCATCAATTTGTTCCAACAAACAACACCCCGTAGGAATTCGTTCTTGCGCCTGAGTTGACGGATTTTTTTTGTATTTTAATAAGAATTCTGGATTTTTTTCGCCAATTAAGGGATTTTTAACGAAATTTGTTAAATATTTAGCTAACTGCCTATGAGTCGGGCACGTGATCAACGAATTGGTTAGTTTGAAATTTATGTTGATCATTAAAGGGTCAAATGTAAGAGTTTGGAGATGACAAGTGAAATTTAAAAACTCTCAATATTACACCCAACCCCTATCCTCATCCCCATCCCCAAAATCAATCCAAATTCAACCCTCCTCCCGACCACACCACCCTCTCTAAACACCGCCATAACCTCTTCTTCCTTACTACCCACACCTACGCTCCTTCTCACTCCAGTCGCCACTGTCCCTCCGTCATCATCACTAATAGACTCCATCAAACCTACACCAACCATTCGAAATCAAATCGAAACCAAAGACCCAAAATCAAATCAAGACACCCGGATTGATAAGTTTCATTTTTTTTGCCAAATCAAGAACTTCATGACCCCGACAATCAGAACAACAACCCGTAGGAATTTGTTCTTGTGCCGGAGTTGACAGATTTTTTTGGTATTTCAATAAGAATTTTGGATTTTTTCGCCAATTAAGGGATTTTTAACGAAATTTGTTAAATGTTTAGCTAACTGCCCATGAGTCGGGCACGTGATCAACGAATTGGTTAGTTTGAAATTTATGTTGATCATTAAAGGGTCAAATGTAAGAGTTTGGAGATGATAAGTGAAATTTACAAACTCTCAATATTACACCCAACCCCCATCCTCATTCCCATCCCCAAAATCAATCCAAATTCAACCCTCCTCCCGACCACACCACCCTCTCTAACCACCGCCATAACCTCTTCTTCCTTACTACCCACACCTACGCTCCTTCTCACTCTAGTCTCCACTGTCCCTCCGCCATCATCACTAATAGACTCCATCAAACCTAACACCAACCATTCAAAATCAAATCAAAACTAAA
Organism: Campanula takesimana; assembly: GCA_026119855.1. Taxonomy (NCBI): domain Eukaryota; kingdom Viridiplantae; phylum Streptophyta; class Magnoliopsida; order Asterales; family Campanulaceae; genus Campanula; species Campanula takesimana. The sequence goes on along the minus strand of JAOWBW010001214.1, from coordinate 198,728 downwards.
GACCCAAAATCAAATCAAGACACCTGGATTGATAAGTTTATTTTTTTTTTGCCAAATCAAGAACTTCATGGCCTCGACAATTAGCACAACAACCCGTAGGAATTCGTTCTTGTGCTGGAGTTGACGGATCTTTTTGGTATTTTAATAAGAATTCTGGAGAATGGGGTTGGTGGTTCATAACAATGTAATAGGATTACACCGGGCATGAACTCGGTACATGGTAACTTAACAATATTTAATAGGGTTGATTACCATGTGCCGAGTACATGTGGGGCAAATGCATTATTTAAAATGAGTAGTGCTATCTCAATCCCATTATATTGTCAAGTTTGAATTTTTTGGTCAACACAAGTAATCTTTGACCAAATATTAATTTCTGAAATTGTCAATGGCTAAGATAAATGAGAAAAACTCACAAGTGTTATCCAAGTATTGTCAATACCAATGATAACACTTTGACGACAAACCAACAAGTAAATACTTTAAATTGTTTTGAAAAGAGTTTTGCGGCAGATAAACAATTTACACAAGAGCGAGTAGATTTTTTTCTCATGTTTAATGGGACGAATACTCTAGAACACACTCTAAAATAACAACACTCACTCATAAACCCTCAAAGAGACAAAGCTCAAACACTCAATCTCACTAATGTTGGATAAAGTGTTGGCAGTATTCAGGATAATACTCCAAGGGTGTGTTCTCTCTTAGTGCAGATCTTTGTTTGTTGATTGTTCAAATTGTTTTTGTAAGGACCTTTCACTTATATAGTTTGAGTTAGCGTGGTGTCTAGGCGTGGTGGCTGCTTAATTTGTCAGAAAACCGTCTTGTGTGGACGGTGGGACACGTTCTCTTTTTTTAGCTCCACACTTCCACCTTTGTAGGTAGCCTAACCATTCTCAAGCTTGATCTCTTGTACTCAACTTATCAACCTTGTAACTAAGATTTCTTCAAATCTCAATTGAGATAAATCTTTTTAAAAAACATTGTTTGAGCTCCTTATGCGTAACTCTTCATTTACATATAATTCCTTTATTCCTCCATATTCCACATTTGTAGCTCCACTCCTCTATTTTCTTTAATCGGTTAAAACAAACTTCTAACAACACTAAAATGGAGACAAAAATCTCATTTGCAACATCTAGTCTTATAGTTAAAAATGAAGCAACTAAGTTACCAATTTAACTTGGCTACACAAAAGACAATACTAGTGCCAACACTATAAGTTTGGTCAAAGTTCACTTGTTTTGATAGAAAAAAGTCAAACACAACTAATTTAAATAGGACTGAATGAATAGAGAGCAAGGGGTCAATGCATGATATTTTAAAATAAGAAAGGGGTGAGAAAATAAAAAAAAACTATCTATTTCTTCTTCACAAAACCCAAACCCTAACTCAAATTCCCAAATGTCAGATTCATTCACTACCCCAACCCAACCCTCAACACCCTGATGTGCCCTCACCCACTCTTCCCCATCCCCGCATTCGCCGCCCCCTCCCCATTTTCCTCTTCTTTTATAACTCGTTGTCGACCATCCCATGAGGCGGCAATGCAACAATCACCCTGTGCATAGGCCTTAGCTCGTCATCGATAGTGTCTGAGAGAATGAAAGCGAGGGAGGGTAGGGGAAAGAAAAATTATCAGAGAGAATCCGTGAGATTCACAAAAAAACGTACGATAGTGGTAGGCCTTTGGGGCATTCCATGAATGACCGAAAGTATTACGAGGGGTTATATGTGCGAGAGTAGTGTGTTTACATAGAGAGAGTGCATGTCCTTTATTGTAGCACGACAAATTAGTGATATTAGTGAATATCCTAGTTTAGTATGCCCATAAATGTAGTCTGATCTTGTAACGAATGGAGTGAAGTGTAATATCTTGTCATTTGATTTCCAGGGAATTTTCAGGAAAATAGTTTCTCCATAAGTTATAAAAAGTCTTATTCTTAAATATACGGACTCGGTAGGTTAAGACCTAAACTCACTGTTTTAAGGCTTATACCGGCTATTTTATTTCTAGGTGATTTAAAGCCTAAACTCATTGTTTTAAGACTTAAACTCTCTATATTATTTTAGGTGCTTAAATCACTATTTTAAAGCTTAAAATCGCTATTTAAAAATTGAAACTAAATTAAAAAAAATTACTTTTATAACTAATTAAGAAACTATTTTTACCCAAAACATACTCTTTGCTTTCGCATGATGTTTCTTCCTAATATTGCCAAGAGACACATCTTCAAAACACCTTTATCCATGTATGTTTTCAAATTACCCATATACTTCATCAAAGAACTGCACCGTATTTTTAACCGTTTCCTCTGGTTTGGCCTTGACAAATCTTCTGGGATACACTGGGCCCCGTGGTTTAAACTTTGCCTTCCTAAAAATTTGGGTGGTCTGGGCATGAGACATATGGGAGCATTTAACCAAGCTTGTTTGGCTAAAACCGCTTGGAAAATCTTCACCCAACCCAATTCCCTTGTCAGTTCCATCCTCAAAGCCAAATATTTCACCAGACAAACTTTCCTTTCCTCAAAATTATCCAACAAAGCATCTTGTGTTGGAGAAGTATCTCTTGGGGTAAACAGATCCTATCTTCCCACTTAATGTGGTCGGTCAGGAATGGAAAAAAAAAAAATTAAAGTCTTCACAAACAAATGGATCCGTGCCAACCCCCTATACCAACCCCCTACCAACCTTGTGCACAGTCTTCCTAATCTCCTTGTGGAGGACCTCTACCAACCTGTAACAAAATTATGGAGAACCCACTTGCTCAAAACTCTTTTTCCTCCCTATATTACAGATTCTATTCTCTCAATCCATATACCTAGATTTGGGGAAGATAAAATTTTTTGGGATCTCAACAAAAATGGAAACTACTCTGTCAAATCTGGTTACTTTGTGGCATTATCAAAACACAAAGACACAGACCAACTTATTCAAAATCGATTGAACTCAAATTTCTCAATATCCTGGAAAACTCTTTGGAACCTACCCATAAAACCAAAAATCAAGTTTTTTGCCTGGAGAGCCCTATCTCACATTCTACCCACTCAAAAATCCCTTGCACACAGGAAATGCACCAACACGACATTTTGTACCCGATGTGGATCCTCTGAAGAAACTGAAATCCATCTTTTTCTCTCGTGTCAACAAGCACAAATCACCTGGAACCAATCTCTAACAAAAATCCCTTCTTCCCCTATTACCCTAAACAACCAATCTTTCCTCTCTTGGTTCAACTCCTGGATATTAAGCCACCCTTTTGAAAGCGACATTTGTTTTGCTCTTCTTGTATTTTGGGAGATTTGGAAAAACAGGAATGACATAGTCTTTAACCGGGCAAACCCTTCCATAGATATCACCCTATCATTAGCCTCCCTTAACCTTCAGAAAATCACAAATTTTAAATCAAACCTTCCCCTTAATCCGCATTATAACAACCCCCCTCCTCCCCCGCCTCTTGAATCTACTGTGAGTCTTGATTCGCTGAATGGAAAGTGTGACGCCCCAAGTTAATTGATTCATATTGCATGTACATACTTGATAATTTTTATATGTGTACATTAGTGAATATTTTGGAATTGCATTTTATGTATTATGTTATTATTTTTAATATATTTATTTAATCGTTAGTGCAATTTATTTTGAGACAGAGTGAGTAACTCTTTAAATATTACTCAATATAATAACTTAATGATTAGTACAACTTATTCTGGGATGGAAGGAGTAACTTTTTAAATATGAAATGCTGCCATAAATAAACATAAAACTGAAGATGTAATTAAGTAAAAAAATTTTGAAAAGAAATAAAGAAAAAAATAGTAATTTGATTTCTCATAAATTGAGTTTAGTTTGCGATAGATAAAAAGGGGACGTGGGCCCCATCAGTTACAAAGAAAAGAGCCTAAGTTGACAACAATTAACATATCACGTGTTCAAAGGAGGAGGTGTAAATAATTTTGTTTAATTCTTTTCCTATGTGGATGACTCATGATTATACCCAAAATTACTTCTTATTTGTACTATAGCAAATTTAGTACTACAGTCATTTCTTCTACTTGCTTAAGCCATGAGAGAAAGAATTAGAGAGGGAAAAGAGAGAACACGCAGGATTGAAGGAAGAAGAAATAAAGATTTAAAAAGAAGGTTAGTGGTAAAGGATTCAGAAATCTGTAAATTGGTAAAATTCGTAGTATTTGTATTGTGTAATCTGGGTTTATACTATGTGGTTCTATAAATGTGTTTGTAATTGGTAATTAATTTATTTTAGTAATCCAATTTATGAAAGTGCAGATTAATTATCTATATTCATGCTATTACATATATGTGAGTTATAAATTGATATGTATAAGTGACTTTCAATTTTGTTTGCCATGGCTGCTACATGTTTAAGTATGCATGTATATGTAGCTTTATGAAGATGCATGGGCTGATTTGGTGAAATTTGTTCTTGTCTTGAAATAGACTTAATTGGGTTTATTGTTAATTTAGTAATTTAGGTTTTAATTTGAAGTGGGTGTATATTGTCACTAATTTGAAAATAGATCATGGATGGATGTTTTGGTGGGTTTGATATGAGAAAATGCTATAGAAACACGTTTCTGGAGCTTGAAGTCCATTCCTGGAGAATTACAAATTGGTCCCTATATTCCTTAAAATTCTGTTTAGGTCCATGTAATTATTATTGTTCATGCTTGGTCCCGGTGATCCTATGAAAAATTTGTTTAGCTTATATCTTGATCATTTTAACTCGGAATGATACGATTCTTGAGTCCATCTTGAGTAATTTTTCGAGAGGATTACAATGAGATAAATTTCAGGATCAAAATTGGTATTTATGTCCCAGAAAAAGATGTTTCATTACAGCAACTTACCTTAGACGACTTGGAAGACTGTTAATTTTGCAGAAAATCATAATTAATTCATTCGGACTCGGAATCGATTGATTTTTGTGTCTATGCTTATTAAATTTTCATGCTCTTTCTATCGAAATAGTTATCTGGTGTCAAACCTGTATAGGACTAACTCAGATTTGCTATTTTCGTGACTGCTACATTTTGAAAAAAATTGCAATTTGATCAATCTTTTGATAATTGATATCTACTCCATATGAGGTCAGAAAAATTATAATTCTTTGGTTTAAATTGGGTATTTCTCTGAGTACATTACATCTATGATTGTTAAGAATGTATGGATATAGTTATTTTCATAGCAACGATGTTGTTGTTATAATGTTTTTATAACTTGTTATGAGTTATTAATTAATATTTTGATGCATTGTAATGGATACTAACTCTTGTATCACTTATGTCTTTGTAATATTAGATTGAGACGACTAAGTTGAGTTGCATACTTTGTTTTGGATTAGCTCGGATTTGAGGTAAGGGCCTTGTCAACCTTGTACCATTTCATTCTTTGGCTTCGGAATTATCGGATTGGTTTGATTTGTTATTCGTGATCGTTTATTGGATCAATTCATTTGGACTCGGTTATTCGTTTTAGCTACTCTGCCATTTACACTTTGAGTATTTGACTTTGAATTCCTCAACAAGAGATGACTTTAACACCGGTTGTTATATTTGTGATTCCTAGTCATAGTGTCATTTGCGCAAGTGAAACTATGACAAAGAATCAACTTTGACTTTAGGCATTTGGCCAACTCAAGTGTTTAATGGAATTTGACTTCAGAACTTTGATTTGATGTTTAATTCGGTTGTACTCTTTTGGCTCCTCCCTTATATACTGGGTGGTTGGGTTTGTTATTGCTATTCGTTCTTGGTTGGGTTTCTATACAGTGCCACACACCTTTGTGTTGGCAAGTCTCTTACTGGGTAATTTTTGCTCACCCTTTCCGTTACCCCTTTCCCTTCCAGGTGGAGTGTTGTTGAGACGTGAAGGTTTTGCATTAGAGTTGTGAAGCTTGAATGGGACTTTACATCGTTTGGATACATGTATTGTTTTTGCTATGTAGATAACTTTTGTAAAGTTGTACAGATTTAGAGTTTGTAAATATTTGAGACTGTTCAGGTTGAGTTTTTGGTCAGAGGATAGTTGCTCTGATATTCTCGCTTCGAGATTTTGTATTATATCAGTTCTGTTTGTTTATAAGACGAGAAAAAAAAAATCCAGTTCTCATTTTGAGGTTCTGATTGATATTCGGTTTCGTTCGTCACTTCTCGAGGTCCGTGCAATATCGGACTTCGGGGCGTGACAGAAAGACTCTTGAGGAATATCTAAAAAATGCAACCAATGGTGTTTCACAATTTCTAATTGCTAATGGATCATGAAAGAAGAATGCAAGATGGGCTGGTCTTGGATGGGAAATCTAGAATCCAAGAGGTGGACGCCTAGTTTCGGGTAGCATCTCCTGCCAATCACCCAATCCTCTTCAAACAGAAATATTAGCAATCTGGAAAGGATTAGACTGGGCAATTCACAAGAACCACAGGGACATCATCATCCTCACGGACTCAAAACTTGCTCGAGACTACATAAAGTACCTGACCAACTTGGATATCAGCCTGGAATCTATCATTTATGATATTATTTTCATGTCTAATAACTGTAATAGCTTTAATATTATTAAGGTAGATAGAAATGTTGTCAAGTTGGCGCATGCAAATGCTAACTTTGCTAGAAATATGTACCAACACTTCATCGGCCCTGAGTCGACTTTCTTAATAAAATAAGTAGATAATTTTGTCAAAAAAAACACCTTTATCAATATTTAAGCTCTTTTCAGAGAAAAATACCTTTTTCGTCCCCGAACTAGTTGTTATTTTACCTTTTCGTCACTCAACCAATTTTTTTTTTTACCTAAGAGTCACTGACTCACTTTTTCGTTGATCATGTGATCCTTCCGTCCATGTTCCGTCAAAATCTCCGTTAGATCTACCTACATGGCAATGTGACATAATGAAAAAGTCGAGTTGGCTTTACAGATGGCAATAAATTGCTGATATGGAAATAAAAGGGGTGTAACTGTAAATTGTTAAACCATAAAAATTATTTCTCACTATGTAAAGGCTTACAATATAAAATGTTAATTTGCAAATAAGCCCCCCCCCCCCCTTATAATTAAACTCTCTAACCTAATCCAATTCAGCAAAATAGAACCAGAGAAAAGGAAAAGAAAACCCCTTCCCCCTTTCTTGGCCTTCTTCTCCGCCCATCCACCGCCACCCTTCCTCACCCACATCCACCGGCCACCCTATTCCCACCCACTTCAACACCCATCCATTCCTCAACCTCCTGCCGCCGCCTCACCTGTAATAACCCGAAAATTTATTAATTTTATTTTGGGGTTTAGTTACATTTTTGGACCAATAAATATGGTTAGTGGTGTATAATTTATTTTAGTTGGACGTTTGTATTAATAGTGTTAGTGGATTATTGTGAATGATTAAGTTGGACCAGATTAACAATAACATTTTTGAGGTTGTAATTTTGATTCGGGCTATTATAAATACTATTTTGGGTTAGTAAATATTAGTGAGAGATGATTAATTGGGTTAATAAGAATCAAATAAGATTAAAATACTAATTGGGCTGGCCCGTTTAAAAGATTAATTGGTGAATCATTTTTAGGTATTTAACTAGGTTTTCCAATTGTAATTGTGAAAACGAAAGAAGCGTTGCTTTGTAGCGGCCAAGAATCGAAGAGGTCGGGCGGCGGCAGTCAAAGGGAGACTGGTGACAGAGCTAAAATAACTAGGTATGCTCCTTCGTTATATTTGATATTTAAGTGTTTTAGGATGAAAGACATATATTAATAGTGATTACTATACTGGAAGCTTTGGAGTTGCAGGATGAGTTGATTGATCTTGTAGTGATTCAAGTAGTATGACAAAATGAATTGAATGTAATTTTATTAAAGACAGAGCAAGATATTGTGCCATGTTGGGTTCAATATTTGGAAGTCAACAAGTGAGAAATAAAATCAGTGTTCATGAGGTTACCCTTGTTTGTGCTCCGAAATAAAAGAGAGTGCAGAATATAAATTGTGTGTATCCGATTTAGGTGTGCGGATGTGAGACTGGTTAGAATAAAATATGAAGAAGGGAAGGAGACAGTAGTAATTAGAGAAGCACGAGGAGAGATAGAGAGAGATAATGGGATTTCAGTTTGTGGGTTAGGATTGGAAAATTAGACTTTAGTTTAAGTTGGTCTCATGACTTCATGTTTAAATTAGCAAATTGAATCAAAGGAAGTAGTATATAATTTATTAGTTAATTGTTAGTACTACTTCATTTATAGGATGAGCATTATATAAGATATGTAATTGATATCCGTTTATTGTATAGATTTTGACAACGTGTGTAAGGATATGGAAGCTATGGCGCAGAGTTATGCAATCAATTAAGGTAAGGGATTTACGTCTCTTAGTCCTATTGTATATCATTAATTATTGACCCTCTATTCCTAGAGTAATTATTGGTTTACCGTTATGGCCGGTAACTTTTGATTGGAATTCACTCTAAGCGTTTCCGTCATTGGACATTGAATTATTGGTCAATTAAAGAACCTCATTGATAAAAGAATGATCACTTAATGACACCCATTATTTGTGGGTTAATATTGATATACTATTGATACCCGGTCATGAGGGTTAGTTCATGACATGCCTATGTGGCATTAACCATCGATATCGACACCACTGAAATTGTAGTTATACAGGTTATCCGGTTATACCGAAAACAGTGAAACATTGACTATTGAACCCTCTTGGGTTACATATTTGAACATTGAATTGACGAGAAGAATATTAAGTGATCATAATTGATTTTACGCATTATTGAATATTAAATTGAGCCATGATCCCTTTCTTTGTATTGAGAAGAAAGTTATTGTTTGGATTGGTTAATTAGTCCGTTTCATTGAAAATTGTTTATTGATACACTCTTTGAGGTCACCCCTTCTTAGAAACCGAAGGGGCGGCGTAGGACCTTACTGAGCATTGTTCGCTCACCCCTTCTTATATTATTTCCACCAGGTAAAGAGTAAAGGGAATGATTGGATCGAAAGGAAGGACAGTCCGTGGTTTAATCGAAGAGTTTTAAGGCAATTGTTTTATTTTATGTAGAGCTAGTGGGTTGTACTAGCCGTTGAAGTTTGAATTATAGTTATGCTTCCGCACTGTTTTGAAGGGTGGTTAGATATACTAGCCGTTACAAGTGAACATTGGATTTGAATTTGTGTTTAACGTTTGGATTTCCCAGTTTATGGATAATTATTATTATTGAAAAGTTTGGGTCGTTACAGTTGGTATCAGAGCTATGGGATTAGAGCTTCGAAGGGTAGGAACTCTGATATTGAATAGGTTTGATTTGAGCGTTTTTAGGAAGACTAAGATTGCTTGAAGTCAAACTAGTTAATTATGGAAACTTACTATTTTAGGAAAGAACCTAAGATAAAAATTCCTCGAGGGGTATAAGGGATATATGTGACACTTTGGGAGTGAAACTTGAAGGGTTACACTAGAATATTATTCTTTTAAGTTGCTTATGCAATTGATGATTATGGTCATATACCTTGAGTTATATGGTATTGATAATGGTTATGTCTTGATTAAGGTTATGGACGGACTTAGAAGAAACATGAAGATGAACTTGAAGCATAGAACACTTAAGAAAATAGTGATTCAGAGGTATGCACTCAAGATTCAGAAGCTAAATGAAGAATTAGAAGTTCAAGAGGCAAAGAGTGAATCTTACACTAGAGAAGTGGATGCGAGATAAGAAGGCATTTCTAGACACTCGCAAGGAATTGGAAGAAGTCAAGGAGACCATGAGTATAATTGGCTTATAGAAACGGCTAAGTGAAATTAGTTTTGGTCTAGTGAAATGATCGAAACAAGAATAAAAGCAACCTATTGAGACGGTCAAGTGTGAAATTAATTGACTTATTGAAATGGCCAAATGTGAATGAAAGTAGGTCTAGTGAATCGACCTGCGATGAATAAGTAAAGTCTAGTGAAATGACTTCCCTAAGTAGAATTGGTCTATTGAAACGACCAGAGATCTAGTAAACCGATCTTTTGTAAAAGTTACATCTTTTGAGGACGGCCTATTTATGTGAAAGTATTAAGCATAGTACCAATGCTTGTGTTGGCGTGAGTAATAGTGTTAAATGTGCGAGTTAACCTGGAATAAGTAAGGATGGTCTATTGAAACGACCAATGAAAGTGATATTGGTCTATTGAAATGACCGATAAAAATAGTAATGGTCTAATGAAACGACCAATAAGTCTAGTAAAGTTGACTAATGAAGATAGTGATGGTCTATTATAACGACCAGTGGTCTAGTGAATGACCTATAAATTGAATGTTAGTCTGTGGAGACGATCTATAGTATGAGAGTGCGTGAAAACGTCTCGTATTCATGATACTAATGATAGTATCATATTATCCGGCAAGTGTTCGAAACGCCAGAGTGGCTGAGTTTATGATGCTAACTCAAGGAAGTATGACGGTGGACGACTATGGTGCTAGATTCACCGAATTGCTAGAATTTTCCCCAACGTTCTTCGATGATGAAGCGCAAAAGGCTCGAAAGTTTTAAGCTAGTTTGAGTGACCAGATTAGATACAGAATCACTACATTAATGCTACCAACCTATGATCAAGTGTTGGATAGGGCAAGGATAGTGGAGAAAGAGGCAGATAGTTATCGCAGTAATCGAGAGGAAAAGAAAAGGTCAACTGAGAAGGAGTCGACTAGATCTAAAGGAAACTGGAACCGCGATGAAAATAATAAGCGGAAGCTACCGACGATCGCAAAAAGGACGGTACTGCAAGTAAGTACCAGAGTAAGGGTCATGGAAGTCGAAAGGATGGTAATAAGAACGACGCCAAAGGGCAAGGTTCTGATGAGAAGTGTCAAGTCTGTGAGGGAAGGGCATAAGACTGAAGATTGCTGGTACAAGGAGAAGAAGTGCCTTGATTGATACTGGTGCTACGCATTCTGTGATAAGTGCGTGCTTAGCTAAGAAAATGAACTTGATTCCTGAGGCGTTAGAGAGTTCTTTAGTGGTAGATACTTTAACTAAAGATTCGATCCCTATTACGTCTATATATAGGAAGTGTCCTTTGAAATTGGACGGAAAAGAGTTTAAAGTTGATCTCATTAGTTTAGAGATCGAGGAATTTGATGTAATCTTAGGAATGGACTGGTTAACTGCATACCATGCCCATGTGGATTGTTTTAAGAAGGAAGTCCATTTCAGATTGCTATCTGTAGAAGAATGTTGTTTTCAAGGAACGAAACCTAGAAACCGATCGAACCTTATATCGGTAATGAAGGCTCGGAAACTATTAAGAAAAGGGTGTGAAGGATTTCTAGCATATGTGAGTACTATGGACCAGAAGGTAGTAACTATAGAATCACTTTCTGTGATTAGAGATTTTAAGGATGTGTTTTCGGAGGATTTACCGGGGATACCCCCAGAAAGAGAAGTAGAATTTTCTATCGATTTGGTACTAGAGACTTCACCAATATCGAAGGCGCCGTATAGAATGGCTCCGGCAGAATTGAAAGAGCAACTGCAAGAGTTGTTGGATAAGGGTTTGGTTAGACCGAGTGTCTCACTAGGGGGTACACCGGTATTATCTGTGAAGAAGAAGGATGGGTCGATAAGGTTATATTTCGATTATCGTGAACTGAACCGTGTGACGGTAAGGAATCAATATCCGTTGCCGAGAATAAATGAATTGTTTGACCAACTTCGTTGAGCATGTTATTTCTCGAAGATAGATTTGAGGTCTGGTTATCATCACCTGAGAGTGAAGAAAGCAATATAGCCAATACTGCCTTTAGAACAAGTTATGATCATTATGAGTTTGTAGCGCCGTTTGGATTGACTAACGCACCGACAACGTTTATGGAGCTTATGAATAGAGTATTTCAGAAAGTTTCTGGATAAGTGTGTTATTGTGTTCATTGATGACATCCTGGCTTACTCTAAAACGAAGGAAGAACATGAGGAACATTTGAGGATAGTACGACAGATTTTGAGGGAACAAAAGTTATATACTAAGTTTAAGAAGTGCAAATTTTGGCTTGAAGAAGTAGCTTTTCTGGGTCATGTAGTGTCTAAGGAAGGTATATCGGTGGACCCATCGAAAATAGAAGCAGTGGTGAATTGGGAAAGACTGACCACAGTGACTGAGGTTCGGAGTTTCTTGGGGTTAGCGGGTTATTATAGGCGTTTTGTGGAAGGATTTTCCAAGATATCATTGCCATTGACCAAATTGATGCAAAAGGATGTTAAGTTTGAATGGACAGAGGAATGCGAGGCCAATTTTCAAGAATTGAAGAAGCGATTAGTGTCTGCGCCGATTCTTACCCTGCCATCCGGGGCAGAGGGTTTTGTGATTTATAGTGATGCTTCATTGAAAGGGTTAGGTTTTGTCCTAATGCAAAATGAGAAGGTGATCGCTTATGCATCCCATCAGTTGAAGAGCTATGATAGAAACTACCCAACTCAAGATTTGGAATTGCCTGCAATAATTTTTGCTTTGAAGATTTGGAGACATTATTTGTATGGTGTACATTGTGAAATTTATACAGACCATAAAAGCCTCAAGTACATATTCACTCAGAAGGAGCTGAACATGCGACAGAGAAGATGGTTGGAATTATTGAAGGGTTATGATTGTGACATCTTGTATCATCCAGGAAAAGCCAATAAAGTGCCTGATGCTTTAAGTCATAAGAATAGAGGGAGCTTAGCAGCCATACTAGCAACTGAAGGAGAGTTGATGGAGGAAGCCGAACATGTAAGCTTAGAAGTCAAGATTGACAGTGAGAGGGGTCGTTTAGCCCATTTGAGCGCACAACCATCATTGTTAGAAATAATTAAGGCGACTCAAGTAATTGACCCGGAGTTAGTAGAGATCCTAGATAAACTGAAGGATGGCGAGTCATCTGAATTTAAAGTTGGGAGTGACAATATGTTGAGATATCGATCAAGGATCTGTGTTCTAGATAATGAGAGTATTAAACAACAAATCCTTGAAGAAGCTCATTGTTCTCGATTCGCAGTGCACCCTTGTAGTACGAAGATGTACCAAAATGTGAAGGATACATATTGGTGGATCATCATGAAGAAAGATATAGCAGACTTTGTAGCTAAGTGTTTGGTGTGCCAACAGATAAAGTGCGAACATCAGAGGCTGGGTGGTTTATTGCAGTCGTTACCGATTCCCGAATGGAAGTGGGAACACATTGCCATGGATTTTGTGGTAGGACTACCAAGGACCCTAAAGGGTCATAATGCAATTTGGGTGATCGTTGATAGGTTGACCAAGTCAGCTCACTTTTTAGCTTTCAAAATTACTGATTCCAGGGAGAAGGTAGCCAAAATGTACGTTGATGAAATAGTTAGACTTCATGGAGTGCCAATATCGATTGTGTCTGATAGAGATGCTAGATTCACATCAAAATTTTGGGGAAGTTTACAGATAGCATTGGGGACTCATTTGAATATGAGTACCGCATTTCATCCGCATACAGATGGACAGTCAGAGCGGACTATTCAAACACTTGAGGATATGCTTAGGGCGTGCTCATTGGATTGGCAAGGCTTTTGGATGAACATCTAACCTTAGTGGAATTCGCGTATAATAACAGTTTTCACTCTAATATTGGCATGGCACCGTATGAAGCCTTGTATGGTAGGAAATGTTGTTCGCCAACTTGTTGGGATGAGGTGGGCGAGAGAAGGTTATTGGGACCCAAATTGGTTCAAGTGACTACTGAAAAGATTCAATTGATAAAGAAGAGATTATTGACAGCACAAAGTAGACAGAAATCATATGCAGACAAACATCGTCGTGAACTTAAGTTTGATGTGGGAGACCATGTATTTTTAAAGATATCCACTACGAAGGGTGTTATGAGATTCGGAATCAGAGGAAAGCTCAGTCCAAGGTATGTCGGGCCCTTTGAGATTCTTGATCGAGTGGGAGAGGTAGCTTATAGACTGGCATTGTCGCCGGCTCTGTCGGGAGTCCACAATGTTTTCCATTTGTCCATGTTACGAAAGTATGTCCCTGACCCAAGCCATGTCATTGAATTTGGAAGATTACGTTTTCGAGCGGATCTGAGTTATGATGAAGAACTGATTCAGATTGTGGAAAAAAAAACCAAGTATTGAGAAAGCGCGTCATACCCAACGTGAAAGTTCAATGGAGTAACCATTCGGTTCGAGAAGCTACATGGGAGCTCGAAAGTGAGATGCGGGAGAAATACCCTAAATTGTTCATCGAATGAGGTACGTCAAGTTTAGAGGACTAAACTTCTTTTAAGGGGGTAAGAATGTAATAACCCGAAAATTTATTAATTTTATTTTGGGGTTTAGTTACATTTTTGGACCAATAAATATGGTTAGTGGTGTATAATTTATTTTAGTTGGACGTTTGTATTAATAGTGTTAGTGGATTATTGTGAATGATTAAGTTGGACCAGATTAACAATAACATTTTTGAGGTTGTAATTTTGATTCGGGCTATTATAAATACTATTTTGGGTTAGTAAATATTAGTGAGAGATGATTAATTGGGTTAATAAGAATCAAATAAGATTAAAATACTAATTGGGCTGGCCCGTTTAAAAGATTAATTGGTGAATCATTTTTAGGTATTTAACTAGGTTTTCCAATTGTAATTGTGAAAACGAAAGAAGCGTTGCTTTGTAGCGGCCAAGAATCGAAGAGGTCGGGCGGCGGCAGTCAAAGGGAGACTGGTGACAGAGCTAAAATAACTAGGTATGCTCCTTCGTTATATTTGATATTTAAGTGTTTTAGGATGAAAGACATATATTAATAGTGATTACTATACTGGAAGCTTTGGAGTTGCAGGATGAGTTGATTGATCTTGTAGTGATTCAAGTAGTATGACAAAATGAATTGAATGTAATTTTATTAAAGACAGAGCAAGATATTGTGCCATGTTGGGTTCAATATTTGGAAGTCAACAAGTGAGAAATAAAATCAGTGTTCATGAGGTTACCCTTGTTTGTGCTCCGAAATAAAAGAGAGTGCAGAATATAAATTGTGTGTATCCGATTTAGGTGTGCGGATGTGAGACTGGTTAGAATAAAATATGAAGAAGGGAAGGAGACAGTAGTAATTAGAGAAGCACGAGGAGAGATAGAGAGAGATAATGGGATTTCAGTTTGTGGGTTAGGATTGGAAAATTAGACTTTAGTTTAAGTTGGTCTCATGACTTCATGTTTAAATTAGCAAATTGAATCAAAGGAAGTAGTATATAATTTATTAGTTAATTGTTAGTACTACTTCATTTATAGGATGAGCATTATATAAGATATGTAATTGATATCCGTTTATTGTATAGATTTTGACAACGTGTGTAAGGATATGGAAGCTATGGCGCAGAGTTATGCAATCAATTAAGGTAAGGGATTTACGTCTCTTAGTCCTATTGTATATCATTAATTATTGACCCTCTATTCCTAGAGTAATTATTGGTTTACCGTTATGGCCGGTAACTTTTGATTGGAATTCACTCTAAGCGTTTCCGTCATTGGACATTGAATTATTGGTCAATTAAAGAACCTCATTGATAAAAGAATGATCACTTAATGACACCCATTATTTGTGGGTTAATATTGATATACTATTGATACCCGGTCATGAGGGTTAGTTCATGACATGCCTATGTGGCATTAACCATCGATATCGACACCACTGAAATTGTAGTTATACAGGTTATCCGGTTATACCGAAAACAGTGAAACATTGACTATTGAACCCTCTTGGGTTACATATTTGAACATTGAATTGACGAGAAGAATATTAAGTGATCATAATTGATTTTACGCATTATTGAATATTAAATTGAGCCATGATCCCTTTCTTTGTATTGAGAAGAAAGTTATTGTTTGGATTGGTTAATTAGTCCGTTTCATTGAAAATTGTTTATTGATACACTCTTTGAGGTCACCCCTTCTTAGAAACCGAAGGGGCGGCGTAGGACCTTACTGAGCATTGTTCGCTCACCCCTTCTTATATTATTTCCACCAGGTAAAGAGTAAAGGGAATGATTGGATCGAAAGGAAGGACAGTCCGTGGTTTAATCGAAGAGTTTTAAGGCAATTGTTTTATTTTATGTAGAGCTAGTGGGTTGTACTAGCCGTTGAAGTTTGAATTATAGTTATGCTTCCGCACTGTTTTGAAGGGTGGTTAGATATACTAGCCGTTACAAGTGAACATTGGATTTGAATTTGTGTTTAACGTTTGGGATTTCCCAGTTTATGGATAATTATTATTATTGAAAAGTTTGGGTCGTTACAGTTGGTATCAGAGCTATGGGATTAGAGCTTCGAAGGGGTAGGAACTCTGATATTGAATAGGTTTGATTTGAGCGTTTTTAGGAAGACTAAGATTGCTTGAAGTCAAACTAGTTAATTATGGAAACTTACTATTTTAGGAAAGAACCTAAGATAAAAATTCCTCGAGGGGTATAAGGGATATATGTGACACTTTGGGAGTGAAACTTGAAGGGTTACACTAGAATATTATTCTTTTAAGTTGCTTATGCAATTGATGATTATGGTCATATACCTTGAGTTATATGGTATTGATAATGGTTATGTCTTGATTAAGGTTATGGACGGACTTAGAAGAAACATGAAGATGAACTTGAAGCATAGAACACTTAAGAAAATAGTGATTCAGAGGTATGCACTCAAGATTCAGAAGCTAAATGAAGAATTAGAAGTTCAAGAGGCAAAGAGTGAATCTTACACTAGAGAAGTGGATGCGAGATAAGAAGGCATTTCTAGACACTCGCAAGGAATTGGAAGAAGTCAAGGAGACCATGAGTATAATTGGCTTATAGAAACGGCTAAGTGAAATTAGTTTTGGTCTAGTGAAATGATCGAAACAAGAATAAAAGCAACCTATTGAGACGGTCAAGTGTGAAATTAATTGACTTATTGAAATGGCCAAATGTGAATGAAAGTAGGTCTAGTGAATCGACCTGCGATGAATAAGTAAAGTCTAGTGAAATGACTTCCCTAAGTAGAATTGGTCTATTGAAACGACCAGAGATCTAGTAAACCGATCTTTTGTAAAAGTTACATCTTTTGAGGACGGCCTATTTATGTGAAAGTATTAAGCATAGTACCAATGCTTGTGTTGGCGTGAGTAATAGTGTTAAATGTGCGAGTTAACCTGGAATAAGTAAGGATGGTCTATTGAAACGACCAATGAAAGTGATATTGGTCTATTGAAATGACCGATAAAAATAGTAATGGTCTAATGAAACGACCAATAAGTCTAGTAAAGTTGACTAATGAAGATAGTGATGGTCTATTATAACGACCAGTGGTCTAGTGAATGACCTATAAATTGAATGTTAGTCTGTGGAGACGATCTATAGTATGAGAGTGCGTGAAAACGTCTCGTATTCATGATACTAATGATAGTATCATATTATCCGGCAAGTGTTCGAAACGCCAGAGTGGCTGAGTTTATGATGCTAACTCAAGGAAGTATGACGGTGGACGACTATGGTGCTAGATTCACCGAATTGCTAGAATTTTCCCCAACGTTCTTCGATGATGAAGCGCAAAAGGCTCGAAAGTTTTAAGCTAGTTTGAGTGACCAGATTAGATACAGAATCACTACATTAATGCTACCAACCTATGATCAAGTGTTGGATAGGGCAAGGATAGTGGAGAAAGAGGCAGATAGTTATCGCAGTAATCGAGAGGAAAAGAAAAGGTCAACTGAGAAGGAGTCGACTAGATCTAAAGGAAACTGGAACCGCGATGAAAATAATAAGCGGAAGCTACCGACGATCGCAAAAAGGACGGTACTGCAAGTAAGTACCAGAGTAAGGGTCATGGAAGTCGAAAGGATGGTAATAAGAACGACGCCAAAGGGCAAGGTTCTGATGAGAAGTGTCAAGTCTGTGAGGGAAGGGCATAAGACTGAAGATTGCTGGTACAAGGAGAAGAAGTGCCTTGATTGATACTGGTGCTACGCATTCTGTGATAAGTGCGTGCTTAGCTAAGAAAATGAACTTGATTCCTGAGGCGTTAGAGAGTTCTTTAGTGGTAGATACTTTAACTAAAGATTCGATCCCTATTACGTCTATATATAGGAAGTGTCCTTTGAAATTGGACGGAAAAGAGTTTAAAGTTGATCTCATTAGTTTAGAGATCGAGGAATTTGATGTAATCTTAGGAATGGACTGGTTAACTGCATACCATGCCCATGTGGATTGTTTTAAGAAGGAAGTCCATTTCAGATTGCTATCTGTAGAAGAATGTTGTTTTCAAGGAACGAAACCTAGAAACCGATCGAACCTTATATCGGTAATGAAGGCTCGGAAACTATTAAGAAAAGGGTGTGAAGGATTTCTAGCATATGTGAGTACTATGGACCAGAAGGTAGTAACTATAGAATCACTTTCTGTGATTAGAGATTTTAAGGATGTGTTTTCGGAGGATTTACCGGGGATACCCCCAGAAAGAGAAGTAGAATTTTCTATCGATTTGGTACTAGAGACTTCACCAATATCGAAGGCGCCGTATAGAATGGCTCCGGCAGAATTGAAAGAGCAACTGCAAGAGTTGTTGGATAAGGGTTTGGTTAGACCGAGTGTCTCACTAGGGGGTACACCGGTATTATCTGTGAATGTGTCTTCTTTTTCTATATATTTGAGTTGTTGAATGTTTGCTATGCTATATATATTGGGCTGGCTTGTTAATTTTGTTCTCTTTGTGTTTAATGTTCTTCAGTGTAATAATAATATCAATAATTATTTTTTGGTTGTTCTTGCTTGCTTAGACCATGTACAATGCACTAGTTGAGGGGGTGAGAAACCCTCAATTAGTTGAGGGCCATGCAATGGGGAGTTGAGAGTGGGGGTTGAAGTGGAAGGTTGAGAAAACTCAACCTGGAAGGAATGGGGCCATCCGGCTTACACGTGGCAGCCAGGCACTGGGCCGTTAAGGCGCGTGCTTCACACGCGCCAAACAGGGCGCGTCAAGGGGCGTCCTACACCTTTTTTATTTTTTATTTTTTTTCTGATTAAGACACGTGTCATGGACCCATTGATTGTTGATTTTTTCGGATTTATTTCTCACCCCAATTATTTGAGCTCAACTATTTTATAGTAAAATATATTTTTTTTCCGCCAAAATTCATAATATTTTTTTCGTTATAAATAGATGCAAGTTTCATTTGATTTGGACACCGAAAAAAAACCTTCTTTTCTCCCTATAAATTTCTTAATTATCCTTCTTTAACCCTTATTTTTAAAAATTTCCAACATCTTTGTAGGAAAATGGATCCCAACAATCCCAATAATCCTTATTTCAACACTCAGAATTTAAGTAATTTTCTACCAAATTACTACAATCCTAATGATTTTTAATAAAAATTAAAAAATTCTCGTATTTATTTAATTGTAATTACAAAAAATTAATTAAGTGTGAATTATTTTTAATTATAAATTATTATTATTATTATTATTTTACTAATCATAAAAATAAAGATTATAAATAAAATAAAAGTGGTGGGGTATAGAATGATGAGTTGGGAGGGAGTTGAGAATTTGACTAAACTAGCCATTGTAGGGCGTATAGTTGAAAGGGTAGTTGAATGATTAAGTGGATGGAGAGAGAAGATGAGGTGGAGTGATATTAGGGTAGTTGAATAATTTAGGGTAGTTGAAGCATTGTACATGGTCTAAGGTGAATATGGTGATAAAAGGTGAATATGGTGATAAATGCTGCTCCTTCCGTACCGGTTTAAGCCGTACCAGTTTAAGGTTTTTAGTTTGACTTTGCATGTTTATTTAGGAACCAAGGCAAACTTGGGTCAACAATAGTAGTGTGGGAAAGATATACTTGTCCATTCATAAAGCAAGTGAGTTAAAAGTAGATAATTAAGTGATGTTTTTTTTTTTTTTTTTTTTTTTTTTGCAATATATAAACTTTATGAATATAAGATTGTTCAAAATAGTGTTCATACTTTGTCATTTAAAGAATAAAACAACTGAGAAACTTAAACTGGGCACATCGCACTTCCGCTCGGGTCGAGGAACCAATCCCTCTAGTGAACCACGTCGACCAATTCAAATTCAAGGGGGTCTTTTTCGGGCCGGCGACCGTGAAAATGAAAGTCAAAGTCTGATAAGATTACTGCCAATAAGAAAAGTAAGAACCATAAACTAAGACGGAAGGAGTATTGTTTATTTTCTTCTATATTTTCCTTAAAAAACGAAAAGGAAAAAAAAAGGGAATAATTCCCCAAAGACTCTTGATCCGAAATTTTATTACAAGTAAGGAGAGGCCGAGATTAAATGCCAGATAAGGAGAGTTGGCCTGAAATGCAAATTCCGCAGAAACCCATAGCCTCTTTTGACCAGTCAAACATAACTCTTGATGAACCACGAACTTGGAACCCGTGCAATGACCATTCGACGACGAACCGTCCGTGTTCAAAGTATAACTTTCAGTACACGAAGGCTCCCATCTCAACATCCTCGATCGCCTTGTTTTAGGCTCTGCAACCTTTAGTCCAATCCTTCCCAGAATGATACGATCATCCTTCTTAGGGGCCCCTTTCGGAATCAAAAAGGAACACATCTCAACCAGAGAATTCTTGACCCCATCTATTATCTTTGAAGCATTCATCGGGATGCCTTAAAAAATACATTTGCAGCGAGCCTTCCACAATTCCCAGCATATAAATAGCATCGAACCAAGTCTAACCAAACCCAACTAGCGCCTCTTTGACTGTGCCATATCCGAATGCAAAAGAAGATGAGACAAAGTCTCTCTATTACCACCCCCAGGACAACAAACACATCGAGCTGGAATGTTGAAACCCCAAGATTCCAACTTAACATCAACTGGCAACCCATCATGCATAACATGCCACCAAAAGCCACTAACCTTCGATGGAATATTTGGGTGCCAAATCTTAGCACCCCATTCCACCAACGGACTCCGAACTCGAACATGCTCCCACCAAGCCGATGTCTCAAAAGCTCCCGTCTTTGACAATGTAAAAACAGCCCTATCTTCACTATAATCATCAATACGAACCCTCCTGGCATTATAGGGTTTACGGTTTTTTTTTTTTTTTTTTTAAGAAACCAGAGCGGCACCTGGGAGGATTTTTAATTTGGTTCAAACGGAGGTCGTTTTAATGGTGAAAATCACCATTTACGAAATCTCTCGATTCGCGAAAGGGGGTAGTACACACATTTTTGGCCTCCCGGGCACTAATAGCAAAATACCCTCCTTTTTTCAACCAATCCAATAGAAAATTTTAAAGGAACGATCCACCAAAAATTTGGCTCAAACGGAGGTTGCTTTCATGGTTAAAATCACCATTTACGAAATTTCCAGATTCGCCAAAGGGGGGTACACGCATTTTTGGCCTCCCGGGCACTAATACCCAAACTCCCTCCTTTTCTCAACCAATCCAATAGAATATTTTAAAGGAACGACTCACAAAAAATTTGGCTCAAACGGAGGTCGCTTTCATGGTTAAAATCACCATTTACGAAATTTCCCTATTCGCCAAAGTGGGTAGTACACGCATTTTTGGCCTCCCGGGCACTAATAGCCAAATTCCCTTATTTTCTTAACCAATCTAATAGGTGGTTTTAAAGGAACCACCCACCAAAAATTTGGCTCAAACGGAGGTCGTTTTCATGGTGAAAATCACCATTTACGGAATTTCTCGATTCGCTAAGGGGGGGGGGGGGGGGCAGTACACGAATTTTTGGCCTCCCAGGCACTAATAGCCAAATAGCATCTTTATTCAACCAATCCAATAGAACATTTTAAAGTAACGACCCACCAAAATTTTGGCTCAAACGGAGGTCGCTTCCATGGTTAAAATCACCATTACGAAATTTCCCGATTCGCCAAAGGGGAGTACACGCATTTTTGGCCTCCCGGGCACTAATAGCCCAATACCCTCCTTTTTTCAACCAATCCAATAGAACGTTCTAAAGGAACGACCCACCAAAAATTTGGCTCAAACGGAGGTGGCTTTCATGGTGAAAATCACCATTTACGAAATTTCCCGATTCGCCAAAGGGGGTTTTAAAGGAACGACCCACCAAAAATTTGGCTCAAACGGAGGTCGTTTTCATGGTGAAAATCACCATTTACGAAATTTCTCGATTCGCCAAAGGGGTACACGCATTTTTTGGGCTCCCGGGCACTAATAGCCAAATACCCTCCTTTTTAAACCCATCCAATAGAACATTTTAAAGTAACGACCACCAAAATTTTGGCTCAAACGGAGGTCACTTTCAAGGTTAAAATCACCATTTACGAAATTTCTCGATTCGCCAAAGGGGGTAGTACACGCATTTTTGGCCTCCCGGGCACTAATAGCAAAATTACCTCCTTTTTTTCAACAAATCCAATAGAATATTTTTAAGGAACTACCCACCAAAAATTTGGCTCGAACGGAGGTTGCTTTCATGGTGAAAATCACCATTTACGAAATTTCCCGATTCGCCAAAGGGGGTAGTACACGCATTTTTGGCCTCCCGGGAACTAATAGTCAAATTCCCTCCTTTTTTCAACCAATCTAATAGTTGGTTTTAAAGGAACTACACACCAAAAATTTGGCTCAAATGGAGGTCGTTTTCATGGTGAAAATCACCATTTACGAAATTTCCCGATTCGCCAAAGGGGGGTAGTACACGCATTTTTGGCCTCCCGGGAACTAATAGTCAAATTCCCTCCTTTTTTCAACCAATCTAATAGTTGGTTTTAAAGGAACTACACACCAAAAATTTGGCTCAAATGGAGGTCGTTTTCATGGTGAAAATCACCATTTACGAAATTTTTTGATTCGCCAAAGGGGGTAGCACACGCATTTTTGGCCTCCCGGGCTCTAATAGCCAAATTCCCTCCTTTTCTCAACCAATCTAATAGGTGGTTTTAAAGGAACCACCCACCAAAAATTTGGCTCAAACGGAGGTCGTTTTCATGTTGAAAATCACCATATACGAAATTTCCCGATTCGCCAAAGGGGGGGAAGTACACGCAATTTTGACCTCCCGGGAACTAATATCCAAACTCCCTCCTTTTCTCAACCAATATAATAGGTAGTTTTAAAGGAACCACCCACCAAAAATTTGGCTCAAACGGAGGTCGTTTTCATGGTGAAAATCACCATTTACGAAATTTCTCGATTCGCCAAAGGGGTACACGCATTTTTTGGGCTCCCGGGCACTAATAGCAAAATAACCTCCTTTTTTCAACCAATCCAATAGAACATTTTACAGGAACGACCACCAAAATTTTGGCTCAAACGGAGGTCGCTTTCATGGTTAAAATCACCATTTAGGAAATTTCTCGATTCGCCAAAGGGGGTAGTACCCGCATTTTTGGCCTCCCGGGCACTAATAGCAAAATTCCCTCCTTTTTTTCAACAAATCCAATAGAACATTTTAAAGGAACCACCCACCAAAAATTTGGCTCGAACGGAGGTCGCTTTCATGGTGAAAATTACTATTTACGAAATTTCTTGATTCGCGAAAGGGGGTAGTACACACATTTTTGGCCTCCCGGGCACTAATAGCCAAATACTCTCCTTTTTTCGACCAATCCAATAGCACATTTTAAAGGAACGACCCACAAAAAATTTGGCTCAAATGGAGGTTGCTTTCATGGTTAAAATCACCATTTACGAAATTTCCAGATTCGCCAAAGGGGGGTGTACACGTATTTTTGGCCTCCCGGGCACTAATATCCAAATACCCTCCTTTTTTCAACCAATCCAATATAACATTTTAAAGTAACCAGACAACAAAAATTTGGCTCAAACGGAGGTCGTTTTCATGGTGAAAATCACCATTTACGAAATTTCTCGATTCGCGAAACGGGGGTAGTAGTACACGCATTTTTGGCCTCCCGGGCACTAATAGCCAAATACCCTCCTTTTTTCAACCAATCCAATAGAACATTTTAAAGGAACAACTCACCAAAATTTTGGCTCAAAGGGAGGTTGCTTTTATGGTTAAAATCACAAATTTAGGAAATTTCCAGATTCGCCAAAGGGGGGGTAGTAGTACACGCATTTTTGGCCTCCCGGGCACTAATAGCGAAATTCCATCATTTTTTTCAACCAATCCAATAGAAAATTTTAAAGGAACCACCCACCAAAAATTTGGCTCAGACTGAGGTTGCTTTCAGGGTGAAAATCACCATTTACGAAATTTCCCGATTCGTCAAAGGGGGGTAGGGTAGTACACGCATTTTTGGCCTCCGGGCACTAATAGAAAAATTCCCTCATTTTCTCAACCAATCTAATAGGTGGTTTTAAAGGAACCACCTACCAAAAATTTGGTTCAAACGGAAGTCGTTTTAATGGTGAAAATCACCATTTACGAAATTTCTCGATTCGCGAAAGGGAGTAGTACACACATTTTTGGCCTCCCGGGCACTAATAGCCAAATACCCTCTTTTTTTCAACCAATCCAATAGAAAATTTTAAAAGAACGACCCACCAAAAATTTGGCTCAAATGGAGGTTGCTTTCATGGTTAAAATCACCATTTACGAAATTTCCAGATTCGCCAAATGGGGGTGGGTAGTACACGCATTTTTGGCCTCCCGGGCACTAATAGACAAATACCCTCCCTTTTTCAACCAATCTAATAGAAAATTTTTAAGGAACCACACAACAAAAATTTGGCTCAAACGGAGGTCGTTTTCATGGTGAAAATCACCATTTACGAAATTTCTCGATTCGCCAAAGGGGGGTAGTACACGCATTTTTGACCTCCCGGGCACTAATAGCCAAATACCCTTCTTTTTCAACCAATCCAATAGAACATTTTAAAGGAACAACTCACCAAAATTTTGGCTCAAAGGGAGGTTGCTTTTATGGTTAAAATCACAAATTTAGGAAATTTCCAGATTCGCCAAAAGGGGTAGTACACGCATTTTTGGCCTCCCGGGCACAAATAGCGAAATTCCATCATTTTTTTCAACCAATCCAATAGAAGATTTTAAAGGAACCACCCACCAAAAATTTGGCTTAGACTGAGGTTGCTTTCAGGGTGAAAATCACCATTTACGAAATTTCTCGATTCGCGAAAGGGGGGTAGTACACACATTTTTGGCCTCCCGGGCACTAATAGCCAAATACCCTCATTTTTTCGACCAATCCAATAGAACATTTTAAAGGAACGACCCACCAAGAATTTGGCTCAAATGGAGGTTGCTTTCATGGTTAAAATCACCAATTACGAAATTTCCAGATTCTCCAAAGGAAGGGGGGTAGTACACGCATTTTTGGCTCCCGGACACTAATACCCAAACTCCCTCCTTTTCTCAACCAATCTAATAGGTGGTTTTAAAGGAACAGTCCACAAAAAATTTGGCTCAAACGGAGGTCGTTTTCATGGTGAAAATCACCATTTACAAAATTTCTCGATTCGCCAAAGGGGGTAGTACACGCATTTTTGGCCTCCCGGGCACTAATAGCCAAATACCCTCCTTTTTTAAACCAATCCAATAGAAAATTTTAAATGAACGACCCACCAAAAATTTGGCTCAAACAGAGGTCGCTTTCATGGTTAAAATCACCATTTACGAAATATACCGATTCGCCAAAGGGGGTAGTACACGCATTTTTGGCCTCCCGGGCACTAATAGCCAAATACCCTACTTTTTTAAACCAATCCAATAGAACATTTTAAAGGAACTACCCACCAAAAATTTGGCTCAAACGGAGTTCGGTTTCATGGTTAAAATGACCATTTACGAAATTTCCCGATTCGCTAAAGGGGGTAAAACGGAGGTCGCTTTCATGGTTAAAATGACCATTTACGAAATTTCCCGATTCGCCAAAGGGGGTAGTACACGCATTTTTGGCCTCCCGGGCACTAATAGCCAAATTCCCTCCTTTTCTCAACCAATCTAATATGTGGTTTTAAAGGAACCACCCACCAAAAATTTGGCTCAAACGGAGGCGTTTTCATGGTGAAAATCACCATTTACGGAATTTCTCGATTCGCTAAAGGGGGGGGGGGGTAGTACACGCATTTTTGGCCTCCCGGGCACTAATAGCCAAATAGCCTCTTTTTTCAACCAATCCAATAGAACATTTTAAAGGAACGACCCACCAAAATTTTGCCTCAAACGGAGGTCGCTTTCATGGTTAAAATGACCATTTACGAAATTTTCCGATTCGCCAAAGGGGGTAGTACACGCATTTTTGGCCTCCCGGGCACTAATAACCAAATACCCTCCTTTTTTCAACGGCCAATCTACAAAAATATGCCACGTACTTTGGTTTTGGTTACAATTTATGCAATGTACCACAAATTTGCATCTTAAATCTACGTACTTTTTCCATTGGTTGCATATTATGCAACACACTAGTTTTTTACCCTAACGATGTTAAAAAAATAACAGAAATATTAACATAATTTTTTTCTCGTTAAATACACTAACGTAGAACATTAACAAAGTTAAAAAGTTCAAATTCAACACACCAATTTCTCAACACATTTCAACCTTTTATATCCATATTCCAAACCTTCACCGCCACCAGACACCCCGTCGACGCGCAACCGCCCTTTCCCTCCTTCGTCACCACAAGCATCGGTAGGTTGTAGCCGTCGACGAGGCTGACGTCATAAAAGTCGAGACCCTGGTCACCGTTGAGGGTGAATTCGGCGAGGTAGGGGGTTCGGCGCCGGAACCAGCGCATTGGATTTTATCGGAGCCACAGTCGGCGGTGAGGCAAGAAAATTTGCCGGTGGAGTCTCGGGAGCAGTGAGTCCGACCCCATAATCGACCAGACCAAGAAAAGGGTACGGCGATGGTCCGGGTATCATCCGAAATAACCAAAATGTTGATTTTAATTGGGTTTCCAAATCAGGGGGTATCATCCGAAAATCACCAAAAATGTTGAAAATCACCATTTGAATTCGGGCCAGTCAAGGTTTGATTCGATTTGGGTTTGAAAATTCTGATTTCTGTTTGATTTTGGCTTCGATTTGGGTTTTCTTTTGTTGGAATTTTGGGTTTACTTGTTGATGATGTCGGTGGGGGTGGTGGTGGTGGTAGTGTGGTTTAAAACCCGTTGATCTTTAATGGAGTTAGTTTTGAATTGACCACAAAAGCATTCTGTTAATAAAATTTAACATCATTTAACGGGGTTGCATAAATTGTAAACGAATATGAAAGTAAGTAGGATTATGTTGTCAAACTAAAGTACGTTATCCTTTTTGTAACTAAAGGCTTGGTACATGGCATAAAGTTGTAATTTTCCCTTTTTTCAACCAATCCAATAGAACATTTTAAAGTAACGACCCACCAAAATTTTGGCTCAAACGGAGGTCGCTTTCATGGTTAAAATCACCATTACGAAATTTCCCGATTCGCTAAAGGGGGTAGTACACGCATTTATGGCCTCCCGGGCACTAATTGAGAAATTCCATCCTTTTATTCAACCAATCCAATATAACATTTTAAAGGAACCACCCACCAAAAATTTGGCTCAAACGGAGGTTGTTTTCATGGTGAAAATCACCATTTACGAAATTTTCCGATTCGCCAAAGGGGGTAGTACACTTGGCCTCTCGGGCACTAATATCGAAATTCCCTCATTTTCTCAACCAATCTAATAGGTTGTTTTAAAGGAACTACCCACCAAAAATTTGGCTCAAACGGAGGTCGTTTTCATGGTGAAAATCACAATTTACGGAATTTCTCGATTCGCCAAAGGGTGTAGTAGACGCATTTTTGACCTCCCGGGCACTAATTGCCCAATACCCTCCTTTTTTCAACCAATCCAATAGAACGTTTTAAAGTAACGACCCACCAAAAATTTGGCTCAAACGGAGGTTGATTTCATGGTAAAAATCAACATTTACGAAATTTCCCGATTCGACAAAGGGGGTAGTACACGCATTTTTGGCCTCCCGGGCACTAATAGCGAAATTCCATCCTTTTTTTCAACCAATCCAATATAAAATTTTAAAGGAACCACCCACCAAATTTTTTTCTCAAACGGAGGTTGTTTTCATGGTGAAAATCACCATTTACGAAATTTCCCGATTCGCCAAAGGGGGTAGTACACTTGGCCTCTCGGGCACTAATATCCAAATTCCCTCATTTCTCAACCAATATAATAGGTGGTTTTAAAGGAACCACCCACCAAAAATTTGGCTCAAACGGAGGTCGTTTTCATGATGAAAATCACCATTTACGAAATTTCTCGATTCGCCAAACGGGGTACACGCATTTTTGGGCTCCCGGACACTAATAGCGAAATACCCTCCTTTTTTCAACCAATCCAATAAAACATTTTAAAGGAACGACCGACCAAAAATTTGGCTCAAACGGAGTTCACTTTCATGGTTAAAATCACCATTTATGAAATATCCCGATTCGTTAAAGGGGGTAGGGTAGTACACGCATTTTTGGCCTCCCGGGCACTAATAGCCAAATACCCTCCATTTTTCAACCAATACAGTAGAACATTTTAAAGGAACCACCCACCAAAAATATGGCTCAAACAGAGGTTGCTTTTATGGTGAAAATCACCATTTACGAAATTTCCCGATTCGCCAAAGGGGTAGTACACGCATTTTTGGCCTCCCGGGCACTAATATCCAAATTACATCATTTTTTTCAACCAATCCAATAGAACATTTTAAAGGAACCACCCACCAAAAATTTGGCTAAGACTGAGGTTGATTTCATGGTGAATCACCATTTACGAAATTTCCCGATTCGTTAAAGGGGTAGTACACGCATTTTTGGCCTCCCGGGCACTAATAGCCAAATACCTTCCTTTTTTCAACCAATCCAATAGAACATTTTAAAGGAACGACCCACCAAAAATTTGGCTCAAACGGAGGTTGTTTTCATGGTTAAAATCACGTACATGGATTTTTGGCCCCCGGGCACTAATACCCAAACTCCCTCCTTTTCTCAACCAATCTAATAGGTGGTTTTAAAGGAACCAGGCACCAAAATTTTGGCTGAAATGGAGGTCGTTTTCATGGTGAAAATCACCATTTACGAAATTTCTCGATTCGCCTAAGGGGGTAGTACACGCATTTTTGGCCTCCCGGGCACTAATAGCCAAATACCATCCTTTTTTCAACCAATCCAATAGAACATTTTAAAGGAACGAACCACCAAAAATTTGGCTCAAACGGAGGTCGCTTTCATGGTTAAAATCACCATTTACGAAATTTCCCGATTCGCCAAAGGGGGTAGGTAGTACACGCATTGTTGGCCTCCCGGGCACTAATATCCAAATACTCTCCTTTTTTCAACCAATCAAATAGAAAATTTTAAAGGAACCACCCACCAAAAATTTGGCTTAAACGGAGGTTGCTTTCATGTTGAAAATCACTATTTACGAAATTTCCCGATTCGTTAAAGGGGTAGTACACGCATTTTTGGCCTCCCGGGCACTAATAGCCAAATACCCTCCTTTTTTAACCAATCCAATAGAACATTTTAAAGGAACTTCCCACCAAAAATTTGGCTCAAACGGAGGTTGCTTTCATGGTTAAAATCACCATTTACGAAATTTCCCGATTTACCAAATGGTAGTACACGCATTTTTGGCCTCCCGGGCACTAATAGCGAAATTCCATCCTTTTTTTCAACCAATCCAATATAACATTTTAAAGGAACCACCCACCAAATTTTTTTCTCAAACGGAGGTTGTTTTCATGGTGAAAATCACCATTTACGAAATTTCCCGATTCGCCAAAGGGGGTAGTACACTTGGCCTCTCGGGCACTAATATCCAAATTCCCTCATTTTCTCAACCAATATAATAGGTTGTTTTAAAGGAACCACCCACCAAAAATTTGGCTCAAACGGAGGTCGTTTTCATGATGAAAATCACCATTTACGAAATTTCTCGATTCGCCAAACGGGGTACACGCATTTTTGGGCTCCCGGACACTAATAGCGAAATACCCTCCTTTTTTCAACCAATCCAATAAAACATTTTAAAGGAACGACCGACCAAAAATTTGGCTCAAATGGAGTTCACTTTCATGGTTAAAATCACCATTTATGAAATATCCCGATTCGTTAAAGGGGGTAGGGTAGTACACGCATTTTTGGCCTCCCGGGCACTAATAGCCAAATACCCTCCATTTTTCAACCAATACAGTAGAACATTTTAAAGGAACCACCCACCAAAAATATGGCTCAAACAGAGGTTGCTTTTATGGTGAAAATCACCATTTACGAAATTTCCCGATTCGCCAAAAGGGGTAGTACACGCATTTTTGGCCTCCCGGGCACTAATATCCAAATTACATCATTTTTTTCAACCAATCCAATAGAACATTTTAAAGGAACCACCCACCAAAAATTTGGCTAAGACTGAGGTTGATTTCATGGTGAATCACCATTTACGAAATTTCCCGATTCGTTAAAGGGGTAGTACACGCATTTTTGGCCTCCCGGGCACTAATAGCCAAATACCTTCCTTTTTTCAACCAATCCAATAGAACATTTTAAAGGAACGACCCACCAAAAATTTGGCTCAAACGGAGGTTGTTTTTATGGTTAAAATCACGTACACGGATTTTTGGCCCCCGGGCACTAATACCCAAACTCCCTCCTTTTCTCAACCAATCTAATAGGTGGTTTTAAAGGAACCAGGCACCAAAATTTTGGCTGAAATGGAGGTCGTTTTCATGGTGAAAATCACCATTTACGAAATTTCTCGATTCGCCTAAGGGGGTAGTACACGCATTTTTGGCCTCCCGGGCACTAATAGCCAAATACCATCCTTTTTTCAACCAATCCAATAAAACATTTTAAAGGAACGAACCACCAAAAATTTGGCTCAAACGGAGGTCGCTTTCATGGTTAAAATCACCATTTACGAAATTTCCCGATTAGCCAAAGGGGGTAGGTAGTACGCGCATTTTTGGCCTCCCGGGCACTAATATCCAAATACTCTCCTTTTTTCAACCAATCAAATAGAAAATTTTAAAGGAACCACCCACCAAAAATTTGGCTTAAACGGAGGTTGCTTTCATGTTGAAAATCACTATTTACGAAATTTCCCGATTCGTTAAAGGGGTAGTACACGCATTTTTGGCCTCCCGGGCACAAATTGAGAAATTCCATCCTTTTTTTCAACCAATCCAATATAACATTTTAAAGGAACCACCCACCAAAAATTTGGCTCAAACGGAGGTTGTTTTCATGGTGAAAATCACCATTTACGAAATTTTCCGATTCGCCAAAGGGGGTAGTACACTTGGCCTCTCGGGCACTAATATCGAAATTCCCTCATTTTCTCAACCAATCTAATAGGTTGTTTTAAAGGAACTACCCACCAAAAATTTGGCTCAAACGGAGGTCGTTTTCATGGTGAAAATCACAATTTACGGAATTTCTCGATTCGCCAAAGGGTGTAGTAGACGCATTTTTGACCTCCCGGGCACTAATTGCCCAATACCCTCCTTTTTTCAACCAATCCAATAGAACGTTTTAAAGTAACGACCCACCAAAAATTTGGCTCAAACGGAGGTTGATTTCATGGTAAAAATCAACATTTACGAAATTTCCCGATTCGACAAAGGGGGTAGTACACGCATTTTTGGCCTCCCGGGCACTAATAGCGAAATTCCATCCTTTTTTTCAACCAATCCAATATAAAATTTTAAAGGAACCACCCACCAAATTTTTTTCTCAAACGGATGTTGTTTTCATGGTGAAAATCACCATTTACGAAATTTCCCGATTCGCCAAAGGGGGTAGTACACTTGGCCTCTCGGGCACTAATATCCAAATTCCCTCATTTTCTCAACCAATATAATAGGTGGTTTTAAAGGAACCACCCACCAAAAATTTGGCTCAAACGGAGGTCGTTTTCATGATGAAAATCACCATTTACGAAATTTCTCGATTCGCCAAACGGGGTACACGCATTTTTGGGCTCCCGGACACTAATAGCGAAATACCCTCCTTTTTTCAACCAATCCAATAAAACATTTTAAAGGAACGACCGACCAAAAATTTGGCTCAAACGGAGTTCACTTTCATGGTTAAAATCACCATTTATGAAATATCCCGATTCGTTAAAGGGGGTAGGGTAGTACACGCATTTTTGGCCTCCCGGGCACTAATAGCCAAATACCCTCCATTTTTCAACCAATACAGTAGAACATTTTAAAGGAACCACCCACCAAAAATATGGCTCAAACAGAGGTTGCTTTTATGGTGAAAATCACCATTTACGAAATTTCCCGATTCGCCAAAGGGGTAGTACACGCATTTTTGGCCTCCCGGGCACTAATATCCAAATTACATCATTTTTTTCAACCAATCCAATAGAACATTTTAAAGGAACCACCCACCAAAAATTTGGCTAAGACTGAGGTTGATTTCATGGTGAATCACCATTTACGAAATTTCCCGATTCGTTAAAGGGGTAGTACACGCATTTTTGGCCTCCCGGGCACTAATAGCCAAATACCTTCCTTTTTTCAACCAATCCAATAGAACATTTTAAAGGAACGACCCACCAAAAATTTGGCTCAAACGGAGGTTGTTTTCATGGTTAAAATCACGTACATGGATTTTTGGCCCCCGGGCACTAATACCCAAACTCCCTCCTTTTCTCAACCAATCTAATAGGTGGTTTTAAAGGAACCAGGCACCAAAATTTTGGCTGAAATGGAGGTCGTTTTCATGGTGAAAATCACCATTTACGAAATTTCTCGATTCGCCTAAGGGGGTAGTACACGCATTTTTGGCCTCCCGGGCACTAATAGCCAAATACCATCCTTTTTTCAACCAATCCAATAGAACATTTTAAAGGAACGAACCACCAAAAATTTGGCTCAAACGGAGGTCGCTTTCATGGTTAAAATCACCATTTACGAAATTTCCCGATTCGCCAAAGGGGGTAGGTAGTACACGCATTGTTGGCCTCCCGGGCACTAATATCCAAATACTCTCCTTTTTTCAACCAATCAAATAGAAAATTTTAAAGGAACCACCCACCAAAAATTTGGCTTAAACGGAGGTTGCTTTCATGTTGAAAATCACTATTTACGAAATTTCCCGATTCGTTAAAGGGGTAGTACACGCATTTTTGGCCTCCCGGGCACTAATAGCCAAATACCCTCCTTTTTTAACCAATCCAATAGAACATTTTAAAGGAACTTCCCACCAAAAATTTGGCTCAAACGGAGGTTGCTTTCATGGTTAAAATCACCATTTACGAAATTTCCCGATTTACCAAATGGTAGTACACGCATTTTTGGCCTCCCGGGCACTAATAGCGAAATTCCATCCTTTTTTCAACCAATCCAATATAACATTTTAAAGGAACCACCCACCAAATTTTTTTCTCAAACGGAGGTTGTTTTCATGGTGAAAATCACCATTTACGAAATTTCCCGATTCGCCAAAGGGGGTAGTACACTTGGCCTCTCGGGCACTAATATCCAAATTCCCTCATTTTCTCAACCAATATAATAGGTTGTTTTAAAGGAACCACCCACCAAAAATTTGGCTCAAACGGAGGTCGTTTTCATGATGAAAATCACCATTTACGAAATTTCTCGATTCGCCAAACGGGGTACACGCATTTTTGGGCTCCCGGACACTAATAGCGAAATACCCTCCTTTTTTCAACCAATCCAATAAAACATTTTAAAGGAACGACCGACCAAAAATTTGGCTCAAATGGAGTTCACTTTCATGGTTAAAATCACCATTTATGAAATATCCCGATTCGTTAAAGGGGGTAGGGTAGTACACGCATTTTTGGCCTCCCGGGCACTAATAGCCAAATACCCTCCATTTTTCAACCAATACAGTAGAACATTTTAAAGGAACCACCCACCAAAAATATGGCTCAAACAGAGGTTGCTTTTATGGTGAAAATCACCATTTACGAAATTTCCCGATTCGCCAAAAGGGGTAGTACACGCATTTTTGGCCTCCCGGGCACTAATATCCAAATTACATCATTTTTTTCAACCAATCCAATAGAACATTTTAAAGGAACCACCCACCAAAAATTTGGCTAAGACTGAGGTTGATTTCATGGTGAATCACCATTTACGAAATTTCCCGATTCGTTAAAGGGGTAGTACACGCATTTTTGGCCTCCCGGGCACTAATAGCCAAATACCTTCCTTTTTTCAACCAATCCAATAGAACATTTTAAAGGAACGACCCACCAAAAATTTGGCTCAAACGGAGGTTGTTTTCATGGTTAAAATCACGTACAGGATTTTTGGCCCCCGGGCACTAATACCCAAACTCCCTCCTTTTCTCAACCAATCTAATAGGTGGTTTTAAAGGAACCAGGCACCAAAATTTTGGCTGAAATGGAGGTCGTTTTCATGGTGAAAATCACCATTTACGAAATTTCTCGATTCGCCTAAGGGGGTAGTACACGCATTTTTGGCCTCCCGGGCACTAATAGCCAAATACCATCCTTTTTTCAACCAATCCAATAAAACATTTTAAAGGAACGAACCACCAAAAATTTGGCTCAAACGGAGGTCGCTTTCATGGTTAAAATCACCATTTACGAAATTTCCCGATTAGCCAAAGGGGGTAGGTAGTACGCGCATTTTTGGCCTCCCGGGCACTAATATCCAAATACTCTCCTTTTTTCAACCAATCAAATAGAAAATTTTAAAGGAACCACCCACCAAAAATTTGGCTTAAACGGAGGTTGCTTTCATGTTGAAAATCACTATTTACGAAATTTCCCGATTCGTTAAAGGGGTAGTACACGCATTTTTGGCCTCCCGGGCACAAATTGAGAAATTCCATCCTTTTTTTCAACCAATCCAATATAACATTTTAAAGGAACCACCCACCAAAAATTTGGCTCAAACGGAGGTTGTTTTCATGGTGAAAATCACCATTTACGAAATTTTCCGATTCGCCAAAGGGGGTAGTACACTTGGCCTCTCGGGCACTAATATCGAAATTCCCTCATTTTCTCAACCAATCTAATAGGTTGTTTTAAAGGAACTACCCACCAAAAATTTGGCTCAAACGGAGGTCGTTTTCATGGTGAAAATCATAATTTACGGAATTTCTCGATTCGCCAAAGGGTGTAGTAGACGCATTTTTGACCTCCCGGGCACTAATTGCCCAATACCCTCATTTTTTCAACCAATCCAATAGAACGTTGTAAAGTAACGACCCACCAAAAATTTGGCTCAAACGGAGGTTGATTTCATGGTAAAAATCAACATTTACGAAATTTCCCGATTCGACAAAGGGGGTAGTACACGCATTTTTGGCCTCCCGGGCACTAATAGCGAAATTCCATCCTTTTTTTCAACCAATCCAATATAAAATTTTAAAGGAACCACCCACCAAATTTTTTTCTCAAAAGAAGGTTGTTTTCATGGTGAAAATCACCATTTACGAAATTTCCCGATTCGCCAAAGGGGGTAGTACACTTGGCCTCTCGGGCACTAATAGCCAAATTCCCTCATTTTCTCAACCAATATAATAGGTTGTTTTAAAGGAACCACCCACCAAAAATTTGGCTCAAACGGAGGTCGTTTTCATGATGAAAATCACCATTTACGAAATTTCTCGATTCGCCAAACGGGGTACACGCATTTTTGGGCTCCCGGACACTAATAGCGAAATACCCTCCTTTTTTCAACCAATCCAATAAAACATTTTAAAGGAATGACCGACCAAAAATTTGGCTCAAACGGAGTTCACTTTCATGGTTAAAATCACCATTTATGAAATATCCCTATTCGTTAAAGGGGGTAGGGTAGTACACGCATTTTTGGCCTCCCGGGCACTAATAGCCAAATACCCTCCATTTTTCAACCAATACAGTAGAACATTTTAAAGGAACCACCCACCAAAAATATGGCTCAAACAGAGGTTGCTTTTATGGTGAAAATCACCATTTACGAAATTTCCCGATTCGCCAAAAGGGGTAGTACACGCATTTTTGGCCTCCCGGGCACTAATATCCAAATTACATCATTTTTTTCAACCAATCCAATAGAACATTTTAAAGGAACCACCCACCAAAAATTTGGCTAAGACTGAGGTTGATTTCATGGTGAATCACCATTTACGAAATTTCCCGATTCGTTAAAGGGGTAGTACACGCATTTTTGGCCTCCCGGGCACTAATAGCCAAATACCTTCCTTTTTTCAACCAATCCAATAGAACATTTTAAAGGAACGACCCACCAAAAATTTGGCTCAAACGGAGGTTGTTTTCATGGTTAAAATCACGTACACGGATTTTTGGCCCCCGGGCACTAATAACCAAACTCCCTCCTTTTCTCAACCAATCTAATAGGTGGTTTTTAGGGTTTAGGGTTTAGGGTTTAGGGTTTAGGGTTTAGGGTTTTTTTTTTTTTTTTTTTTTTTTTTTTTTTTTGGAAACCAGGGCGGCACCTGGGAGGATTTTATTAATTAAAAATAAATAAAATTACAAGAGGGGGACAACCACCCGACTTAATGCCGGATATGGAGCCGGACCTCGAAGTCCAATAAATAAGACAAAGCCTCAAAAGGTAAAGCCATCTAAAAACTAAAATCCTAAAAAAATTAAACCATAAAATGATCCTCACATTACCATTTGTAGCCCATACATGAGTCTTCAACATCATCAACCCAAGCTTCATATGCATAACCTATGAGTCCATCATGCAAGCCCAAAATCCCTTCCAAAACCAGCCCAAAAGATAAGTCCAACCGTGCCCCATAGCCCAGAAAACCGACCGGTCCATATCCACGACCCGCCCGGACCCAACCAGCCCGCTCGACCGCGCAAGAACCAAGACTCGGCCGTGCACTATTAGACTCAAAATCCATATTTCTGTAATCCTTCCCTCGGCCGCGGCAAGACCTCCATTCGTCCGAGCAAAATGCATCTGCTCGGCCGAGTCATATATGGTGCTCGGCCGAGCACCCCCTGTTCTGACACTTTCGTAGCAAATCTCAAAAATCCCAAAAATTAAACAAAAAACCATTTGAGACCAATTTTTACCTTCTTTCGAGATAGCAACCACCATCATCAAAGCGTAAAGCGTCCAATACACCTCTAGGAAGATCCCGAGTCGTATTATATACCCTCTGATTCCCATGGATATGCGCCTCTGCAGCCAATCTGTCTGCCACTCCGTTCGCTTGACGAAGGACATGTTCTAAACCATAACCTCTTACGAATACCGAACAATCCCGGATTTCATACGTGTATTGCCAAGGACTTTGAAACTTACCTTTTAAAATGTTGACAGCCACCAAAGAATCAGAAAGAACCATCACTGACTGCAACCCCCACTGACGACACATGCACAAACCATCACGAAGTGCGAAAATCTCAGCTTGCATGTTTGTGCCCATGCCATAAAAATGAGAGAAGGCAAACACCATAGCCCCTCTACAATCCCGAACTATACCTCCCCCTGTACAAACACCATGAACTGCAGAACCATCCGTATTAAGAGTATAAAAATGCGACTTACCAGGTTCCCACCTTAAGTATCTTCTCGGCCGAGTCTTATGCGGAGCAATCTTAAGACCAAGGTTCTCCAACAAAATGCATTCCTCCCTTCTTGGTGCCCCCTTCGGAACTAGGGAAGAACACATCTCATTAAGAGAATGCTTGACCCCATCAACAATCTTTGCACTGTTCATAATGCTCCCATCAAAGACCGCCTTACACCTAGCCTTCCAAATCTCCCAACAAGAAAACATCATAATGCCCATACGGACTAAACCAATTTGACGGCGCTTTGATTGACCCCCACACCAAACATCCCATAAATGTGGCAAATCACTATAAATATGAGGGAAAGGGAAGAATCTTACCCAATGCCTCCATACCGACTGAGCCATGTCCGACTTCAACAAAAGATGATCTAGAGTCTCCCTTTGACCACCACCCGGACAACAAACACATCGAGACGGAATGTGAAATCCCCGGGATTCCAACTTAGCATCCACCGGTAGACCATCATGCATGACTTTCCACCAGAATCCACTAACCTTTGTTGGGATATTGGGATGCCATATTTTAGCACCCCATTCCACCAAAGGACTCCTAACCCGAATATGCTCCCACCAAGCAGCAGTCTCAAAATTCCCAGTTTTAGTCAAGGTAAAAACTACCCTATCAGGGGCATTATCGACAACACGAACCCTTCTCGCAGAGTCTCGCAACTCATCCGGTATAAACTGAATGAATTCATCAAGAATAGGAATGCCATCACGTACCAACAGATTGTGATCTTCGGGTCTAGGTCCTCCAAGACGAACCCCACACCAGTTATCAGCCCAAAATTTCACCTCCCCACGGCCAATCACCCATCTGCTGCAGTTATCCAACTGATCTAACATACATGCTGCTGCCTGCCACACATGAGAACTAGAAGCCGCTGCTTGCCCCCCATATTTGACCTGAATATACCTCGACCACAAAGAATCCCCCCGAGTGGCCACCCAAGCAAGCTTAGTCAACATCGCTTTATTCATGTCTTCTAAGTGCCTAATGCCCAAGCCGCCTTCTTGGATAGGTCTACACGCCTCATCCCAAGATACCCAATGGGCACGTTTCTCCCCTCTACTGCTCCACAGAAAATTGGCCATGGTACTTTCTAATTTTCTAAGAACCGCCTTAGGCACTTTAAGGACCCCCAAAGAATAAATAGGTATGCTAGATAATACAGATTTAATAAGCGTTACCTTGCCACCGAATGACAGTAACCTCGCCTTCCACCCATCTACCCTCTTCAAAACCTTGGACTCAAGCTCCGCAAAGTGCACTCTTTTAACACGACCTTTGAAAAGAGTGCACTTTGCGGAGCTTGAGTCCAAGGTTTTGAAGAGGGTAGATGGGTGGAAGGCGAGGTTACTGTCATTCGGTGGCAAGGTAACGCTTATTAAATCTGTATTATCTAGCATACCTATTTATTCTTTGGGGGTCCTTAAAGTGCCTAAGGCGGTTCTTAGAAAATTAGAAAGTACCATGGCCAATTTTCTGTGGAGCAGTGGAGGGGAGAAACGTGCCCATTGGGTATCTTGGGATGAGGCGTGTAGACCTATCCAAGAAGGCGGCTTGGGCATTAGGCACTTAGAAGACATGAATAAAGCGATGTTGACTAAGCTTGCTTGGGTGGCCACTCGGGGGGATTCTTTGTGGTCGAGGTATATTCAGGTCAAATATGGGGGGCAAGCAGCGGCTTCTAGTTCTCATGTGTGGCAGGCAGCAGCATGTATGTTAGATCAGTTGGATAACTGCAGCAGATGGGTGATTGGCCGTGGGGAGGTGAAATTTTGGGCTGATAACTGGTGTGGGGTTCGTCTTGGAGGACCTAGACCCGAAGATCACAATCTGTTGGTACGTGATGGCATTCCTATTCTTGATGAATTCATTCAGTTTATACCGGATGAGTTGCGAGACTCTGCGAGAAGGGTTCGTGTTGTCGATAATGCCCCTGATAGGGTAGTTTTTACCTTGACTAAAACTGGGAATTTTGAGACTGCTGCTTGGTGGGAGCATATTCGGGTTAGGAGTCCTTTGGTGGAATGGGGTGCTAAAATATGGCATCCCAATATCCCAACAAAGGTTAGTGGATTCTGGTGGAAAGTCATGCATGATGGTCTACCGGTGGATGCTAAGTTGGAATCCCGGGGATTTCACATTCCGTCTCGATGTGTTTGTTGTCCGGGTGGTGGTCAAAGGGAGACTCTAGATCATCTTTTGTTGAAGTCGGACATGGCTCAGTCGGTATGGAGGCATTGGGTAAGATTCTTCCCTTTCCCTCATATTTATAGTGATTTGCCACATTTATGGGATGTTTGGTGTGGGGGTCAATCAAAGCGCCGTCAAATTGGTTTAGTCCGTATGGGCATTATGATGTTTTCTTGTTGGGAGATTTGGAAGGCTAGGTGTAAGGCGGTCTTTGATGGGAGCATTATGAACAGTGCAAAGATTGTTGATGGGGTCAAGCATTCTCTTAATGAGATGTGTTCTTCCCTAGTTCCGAAGGGGGCACCAAGAAGGGAGGAATGCATTTTGTTGGAGAACCTTGGTCTTAAGATTGCTCCGCATAAGACTCGGCCGAGAAGATACTTAAGGTGGGAACCTGGTAAGTCGCATTTTTATACTCTTAATACGGATGGTTCTGCAGTTCATGGTGTTTGTACAGGGGGAGGTATAGTTCGGGATTGTAGAGGGGCTATGGTGTTTGCCTTCTCTCATTTTTATGGCATGGGCACAAACATGCAAGCTGAGATTTTCGCACTTCGTGATGGTTTGTGCATGTGTCGTCAGTGGGGGTTGCAGTCAGTGATGGTTCTTTCTGATTCTTTGGTGGCTGTCAACATTTTAAAAGGTAAGTTTCAAAGTCCTTGGCAATACACGTATGAAATCCGGGATTGTTCGGTATTCGTAAGAGGTTATGGTTTAGAACATGTCCTTCGTCAAGCGAACGGAGTGGCAGACAGATTGGCTGCAGAGGCGCATATCCATGGGAATCAGAGGGTATATAATACGACTCGGGATCTTCCTAGAGGTGTATTGGACGCTTTACGCTTTGATGATGGTGGTTGCTATCTCGAAAGAAGGTAAAAATTGGTCTCAAATGGTTTTTTGTTTAATTTTTGGGATTTTTGAGATTTGCTACGAAAGTGTCAGAACAGGGGGTGCTCGGCCGAGCACCATATATGACTCGGCCGAGCAGATGCATTTTGCTCGGACGAATGGAGGTCTTGCCGCGGCCGAGGGAAGGATTACAGAAATATGGATTTTGAGTCTAATAGTGCACGGCCGAGTCTTGGTTCTTGCGCGGTCGAGCGGGCTGGTTGGGTCCGGGCGGGTCGTGGATATGGACCGGTCGGTTTTCTGGGCTATGGGGCACGGTTGGACTTATCTTTTGGGCTGGTTTTGGAAGGGATTTTGGGCTTGCATGATGGACTCATAGGTTATGCATATGAAGCTTGGGTTGATGATGTTGAAGACTCATGTATGGGCTACAAATGGTAATGTGAGGATCATTTTATGGTTTAATTTTTTTAGGATTTTAGTTTTTAGATGGCTTTACCTTTTGAGGCTTTGTCTTATTTATTGGACTTCGAGGTCCGGCTCCATATCCGGCATTAAGTCGGGTGGTTGTCCCCCTCTTGTAATTTTATTTATTTTTAATTAATAAAATCCTCCCAGGTGCCGCCCTGGTTTCCAAAAAAAAAAAAAAAAAAAAAAAAAAAAAAAAACCCTAAACCCTAAACCCTAAACCCTAAACCCTAAACCCTAAACCCTAAAAACCACCTATTAGATTGGTTGAGAAAAGGAGGGAGTTTGGTTATTAGTGCCCGGGGGCCAAAAATCCGTGTACGTGATTTTAACCATGAAAACAACCTCCGTTTGAGCCAAATTTTTGGTGGGTCGTTCCTTTAAAATGTTCTATTGGATTGGTTGAAAAAAGGAAGGTATTTGGCTATTAGTGCCCGGGAGGCCAAAAATGCGTGTACTACCCCTTTAACGAATCGGGAAATTTCGTAAATGGTGATTCACCATGAAATCAACCTCAGTCTTAGCCAAATTTTTGGTGGGTGGTTCCTTTAAAATGTTCTATTGGATTGGTTGAAAAAATGATGTAATTTGGATATTAGTGCCCGGGAGGCCAAAAATGCGTGTACTACCCCTTTTGGCGAATCGGGAAATTTCGTAAATGGTGATTTTCACCATAAAAGCAACCTCTGTTTGAGCCATATTTTTGGTGGGTGGTTCCTTTAAAATGTTCTACTGTATTGGTTGAAAAATGGAGGGTATTTGGCTATTAGTGCCCGGGAGGCCAAAAATGCGTGTACTACCCTACCCCCTTTAACGAATAGGGATATTTCATAAATGGTGATTTTAACCATGAAAGTGAACTCCGTTTGAGCCAAATTTTTGGTCGGTCATTCCTTTAAAATGTTTTATTGGATTGGTTGAAAAAAGGAGGGTATTTCGCTATTAGTGTCCGGGAGCCCAAAAATGCGTGTACCCCGTTTGGCGAATCGAGAAATTTCGTAAATGGTGATTTTCATCATGAAAACGACCTCCGTTTGAGCCAAATTTTTGGTGGGTGGTTCCTTTAAAACAACCTATTATATTGGTTGAGAAAATGAGGGAATTTGGCTATTAGTGCCCGAGAGGCCAAGTGTACTACCCCCTTCGGCGAATCGGGAAATTTCGTAAATGGTGATTTTCACCATGAAAACAACCTCCGTTTGAGAAAAAAATTTGGTGGGTGGTTCCTTTAAAATTTTATATTGGATTGGTTGAAAAAAAGGATGGAATTTCGCTATTAGTGCCCGGGAGGCCAAAAATGCGTGTACTACCCCCTTTGTCGAATCGGGAAATTTCGTAAATGTTGATTTTTACCATGAAATCAACCTCCGTTTGAGCCAAATTTTTGGTGGGTCGTTACTTTACAACGTTCTATTGGATTGGTTGAAAAAATGAGGGTATTGGGCAATTAGTGCCCGGGAGGTCAAAAATGCGTCTACTACACCCTTTGGCGAATCGAGAAATTCCGTAAATTGTGATTTTCACCATGAAAACGACCTCCGTTTGAGCCAAATTTTTGGTGGGTAGTTCCTTTAAAACAACCTATTAGATTGGTTGAGAAAATGAGGAATTTCGATATTAGTGCCCGAGAGGCCAAGTGTACTACCCCCTTTGGCGAATCGGAAAATTTCGTAAATGGTGATTTTCACCATGAAAACAACCTCCGTTTGAGCCAAATTTTTGGTGGGTGGTTCCTTTAAAATGTTATATTGGATTGGTTGAAAAAAAGGATGGAATTTCTCAATTTGTGCCCGGGAGGCCAAAAATGCGTGTACTACCCCTTTAACGAATCGGGAAATTTCGTAAATAGTGATTTTCAACATGAAAGCAACCTCCGTTTAAGCCAAATTTTTGGTGGGTGGTTCCTTTAAAATTTCTATTTGATTGGTTGAAAAAAGGAGAGTATTTGGATATTAGTGCCCGGGAGGCCAAAAATGCGCGTACTACCTACCCCCTTTGGCTAATCGGGAAATTTCGTAAATGGTGATTTTAACCATGAAAGCGACCTCCGTTTGAGCCAAATTTTTGGTGGTTCGTTCCTTTAAAATGTTTTATTGGATTGGTTGAAAAAAGGATGGTATTTGGCTATTAGTGCCCGGGAGGCCAAAAATGCGTGTACTACCCCCTTAGGCGAATCGAGAAATTTCGTAAATGGTGATTTTCACCATGAAAACGACCTCCATTTCAGCCAAAATTTTGGTGCCTGGTTCCTTAAAACCACCTATTAGATTGGTTGAGAAAAGGAGGGAGTTTGGGTATTAGTGCCCGGGGGCCAAAAATCCGTGTACGTGATTTTAACCATGAAAACAACCTCCGTTTGAGCCAAATTTTTGGTGGGTCGTTCCTTTAAAATGTTCTATTGGATTGGTTGAAAAAAGGAAGGTATTTGGCTATTAGTGCCCGGGAGGCCAAAAATGCGTGTACTACCCCTTAACGAATCGGGAAATTTCGTAAATGGTGATTCACCATGAAATCAACCTCAGTCTTAGCCAAATTTTTGGTGGGTGGTTCCTTTAAAATGTTCTATTGGATTGGTTGAAAAAAATGATGTAATTTGGATATTAGTGCCCGGGAGGCCAAAAATGCGTGTACTACCCCTTTTGGCGAATCGGGAAATTTCGTAAATGGTGATTTTCACCATAAAAGCAACCTCTGTTTGAGCCATATTTTTGGTGGGTGGTTCCTTTAAAATGTTCTACTGTATTGGTTGAAAAATGGAGGGTATTTGGCTATTAGTGCCCGGGAGGCCAAAAATGCGTGTACTAC
Source organism: Campanula takesimana (assembly GCA_026119855.1). Lineage (NCBI taxonomy): Eukaryota > Viridiplantae > Streptophyta > Magnoliopsida > Asterales > Campanulaceae > Campanula > Campanula takesimana. The sequence continues at coordinate 154,875 of JAOWBW010001214.1, read as the reverse complement.
CCTACCCCCTTTAACGAATAGGGATATTTCATAAATGGTGATTTTAACCATGAAAGTGAACTCCGTTTGAGCCAAATTTTTGGTCGGTCATTCCTTTAAAATGTTTTATTGGATTGGTTGAAAAAAGGAGGGTATTTCGCTATTAGTGTCCGGGAGCCCAAAAATGCGTGTACCCCGTTTGGCGAATCGAGAAATTTCGTAAATGGTGATTTTCATCATGAAAACGACCTCCGTTTGAGCCAAATTTTTGGTGGGTGGTTCCTTTAAAACAACCTATTATATTGGTTGAGAAAATGAGGGAATTTGGCTATTAGTGCCCGAGAGGCCAAGTGTACTACCCCCTTCGGCGAATCGGGAAATTTCGTAAATGGTGATTTTCACCATGAAAACAACCTCCGTTTGAGAAAAAAATTTGGTGGGTGGTTCCTTTAAAATTTTATATTGGATTGGTTGAAAAAAGGATGGAATTTCGCTATTAGTGCCCGGAGGCCAAAAATGCGTGTACTACCCCCTTTGTCGAATCGGGAAATTCGTAAATGTTGATTTTTACCATGAAATCAACCTCCGTTTGAGCCAAATTTTTGGTGGGTCGTTACTTTACAACGTTCTATTGGATTGGTTGAAAAAATGAGGGTATTGGGCAATTAGTGCCCGGGAGGTCAAAAATGCGTCTACTACACCCTTTGGCGAATCGAGAAATTCCGTAAATTGTGATTTTCACCATGAAAACGACCTCCGTTTGAGCCAAATTTTTGGTGGGTAGTTCCTTTAAAACAACCTATTAGATTGGTTGAGAAAAATGAGGGAATTTCGATATTAGTGCCCGAGAGGCCAAGTGTACTACCCCCTTTGGCGAATCGGAAAATTTCGTAAATGGTGATTTTCACCATGAAAACAACCTCCGTTTGAGCCAAATTTTTGGTGGGTGGTTCCTTTAAAATGTTATATTGGATTGGTTGAAAAAAAGGATGGAATTTCTCAATTGTGCCCGGGAGGCCAAAAATGCGTGTACTACCCCCTTAACGAATCGGGAAATTTCGTAAATAGTGATTTCAACATGAAAGCAACCTCCGTTTAAGCCAAAATTTTGGTGGGTGGTTCCTTTAAAATTTTCTATTTGATTGGTTGAAAAAAGGAGAGTATTTGGATATTAGTGCCCGGGAGGCCAAAATGCGCGTACTACTACCCCCTTTGGCTAATCGGGAAATTTCGTAAATGGTGATTTTAACCATGAAAGCGACCTCCGTTTGAGCCAAATTTTTGGTGGTTCGTTCCTTTAAAATGTTTTATTGGATTGGTTGAAAAAAGGATGGTATTTGGCTATTAGTGCCCGGGAGGCCAAAAATGCGTGTACTACCCCTTAGGCGAATCGAGAAATTTCGTAAATGGTGATTTCACCATGAAAACGACCTCCATTTCAGCCAAAATTTTGGTGCCTGGTTCCTTTAAAACCACCTATTAGATTGGTTGAGAAAAGGAGGGAGTTTGGGTATTAGTGCCGGGGGCCAAAAATCCGTGTACGTGATTTTAACCATGAAAACAACCTCCGTTTGAGCCAAATTTTTGGTGGGTCGTTCCTTTAAAATGTTCTATTGGATTGGTTGAAAAAAGGAAGGTATTTGGCTATTAGTGCCCGGGAGGCCAAAAAATGCGTGTTACTACCCCTTTAACGAATCGGGAAATTTCGTAAATGGTGATTCACCATGAAATCAACCTCAGTCTTAGCAAATTTTTGGTGGGTGGTTCCTTTAAAATGTCTATTGGATGTGTTGAAAAAAATGATGTAATTTGGATATTAGTGCCCGGGAGGCCCAAAAATGCGTGTACTACCCCTTTTGGCGAATCCGGAATTTGTAAATGGTGATTTTCACCAATAAAGCAACCTCTGTTTGAGCCATATTTTTGGTGGGTGGTTCCTTTAAAATGTTCTACTGTATTGGTTGAAAAAATGGAGGGTATTTGGCTATTAGTGCCCGGGAGGCCAAAAAGGCGTGTACTACCCTACCCCTTTAACGAATCGGGTAATTTTTTTAAATGGTGATTTTAACCATGAAAAGTGAACTCCATTTGAGCCAAATTTTTGGTCGGTCGTTCCTTTAAAATGTTTATTGGATTGGTTGAAAAAAGGAGGGTATTTCGCTATTAGTGTCCGGAGCCCAAAAAAATGCGTTGTACCCCGTTTGGCGAATCGAGAAATTTCGTAAATGGTGATTTTCATCATGAAAACGACCTCCGTTTGAGCCAAATTTTGGTGGGTGGTTCTTTAAAACAACCTATTATATTGGTTGAGAAAATGAGGGAATTTGGATATTAGTGCCCGAGGAGGCCAGTGTACTACCCCCTTTGGCGAATCGGGAAATTCGTAAATGGTGATTTTCACCATGAAAACAACCTCCGTTTGAGAAAAAAATTGGTGGGTTGTTCCTTTAAAATGTTTATATTGGATTGGTTGAAAAAAAGGATGGAATTTCGCTATTAGTGCCCGGGAGGCCAAAAATGCGTTGTACTACCATTTGGTAAATCGGGAAATTTCGTAAATGGTGATTTTACCATGAAAGCAACCTCCGTTTGAGCCAA